>WEKY01049427.1:1504645-1543083 GCA_013390045.1 Picathartes gymnocephalus
CCTGCCGGCCCGCGCAGCGCTGCGCGGCCGCATCCCCGGGCAGCGGAGGGGTGCGCGCTGCAGGCGGCCGAGCGGCATTTCCGCGCCTCCCTCCTCCCCACCCCCGCCCCGCCGGTTTGTGGGTTTCTTTCTTTCCTGAAAAAAAAAAAAAAAAACCCCAAAAAAAACCAACCAAAAAAACCCGAACCAACCCAGCGAGCGGGGCGCGGGCAGGGCTCCGCGGGGCGCAGCGCAGCCCCCTCCCCACCGCCCCGCAGCTATTAATGAGCGGGCGGCCCCGGCGCGGAGAGCATCGCCGGGCGGGCTGCGGAGCGCCGCGCTTTTAGCGACTCTTCGGCTGCCACTTCGCTGTAATGATTTTAATTGCGTGTTTTTGCTTTGAGTGAACCAAGCCGAGCGAAATTACTTTTTTTGGTTTTTTTCTTTTTTTCCCCCCCGTCCTTTTCCCCCCGGTTTCCCCCAAGCCTGGCAGCGGCGGCAACGCGCAGCCCTCCCGTCCCTACCCGAGGCATCTGCCGCCTGCGAGCGCTCTCACAGCCGCTTCTGTAGAGAAGCTGGAGCCCAACTTCTATGCTCAGAAGTTTAAGGTTTCATTTTTAGTTACTGTTCTCGGAGTGAGTAATGGATGTGTACTGCTCATAGCGTGTCGTCTACACCATGTAGCCTGCTGATTTCTAGGGTGCTGGATGGTTCTAAATATTAAAACAGTTCTCTAAACTGTGTTTCCTTCCCGTACAGTTTTTTTAAACTTGGATTTTACCTGATTTGACCAAATGTTGATGTCACTAGTGACAGCTGCTTAATTAGCAAAGTTGCAAGCATGTCATCGAAGAAACTTTTTTCTGCTTGTGCTGTTAATCCATGGTTTACTTTAATATTTTGGAAAACAGGCGTTTTGCTTGGTTTAGTATTATTTTTACAGTTTCTGTTACTGCTGAGAGGCTCTTACTTTTTGTAAGTTTGAGAGAGCCTGAAATAACTCAAGTTCCCAGAGAAGCGAGTGTGGGCAAGGAGGTACCGTGCATCTCGGCAACTAGATTTGGGGGAAGACAGGAAAATCGGGGCTACTCCTTTCACCTCTCTTCTGAAGCTTTTCCCCTGCACATTTTATTTGAACTATCTCCCAACCATATTGAATGGACCAGGGCACTGAGGGAGGAAGCTCTCCACTAGTTACCATTCAAAAGGTGTCGGCTAAAATCTCATTGCAAAAAGGTATTGTAGCTTTAACATCTTGCATTGGCAGCATTCTTCCCCCTTAGTCTTTGGATTAGTCATTGTATGAGAGACAGGAAAAAAAAAATCACTTTTTTTTTTTTTTCTGGAAAAAGTAAAGTAAACAGCCTCCAACAAGTGAACCTTGACAACCCAGATTAAGGAAGGCAGGAGAGATCAAACAAAGCTGCTGCTGGGCTGTTGTCAGGAGCTGCCTCACTGAAAGCTCTGGACTATTCGATCAGGCAGCAAGGCTATATGTTCACTTATGCAGAAATGGACCATTACAAATGCTGATCTTTGTTGTGAAACCAAAGGATAACTCTGAGAAAAATAACTACTATTTCAAACAAGGCTTTCTGTTGCTTACGATTTTGATTGCAAAGTTAGTTTTTTGTGCATGGGCTGGGGTTTGGTGGGTTTTCTTGGGTTTTTTTTTTTTTTTTTTAGAGTGATGCTGGTTTGAAGTGCATTTATACACTTTCAGAGGGAGTTAGGATTTGATTTTGTTTACGCTGTCTAGAGCTGCAGAGAAGAATTACAGTAGTGTAATGCAGAAAAATGTAAAAGTTCTGTGGAATTCAGGTTTTATTTCTGCATCGCTGAATTGTAAGGAAATGTGGATTTTTTTTTTTCTCTCTGTGTGTAAGTTCTGTGTTGGTGTATAATAGAGGAGTTTGGTTGTGATTAAGCACTGTATGTTGGATGACTGCATTCCTGGAGTTTGGAAAACTGGGAATATCTTTCCTTCAAACATGTTGCCAAACAATCGGGATGGAACTTGGTTTATATATGCCGGATTTTTACAAGAGCCTGTGTAATGTGTCTTCATGGCTGTAGCAGAGAGACTGTTACTGTGTAGTTTTTTAGTGGAAATACCAGTAAAGAGTATTAATAGACACTTGATTTTACTTCAATAAACAGTCCGGATTTAGGTACTAATCGAACTGGACCAGGGGGGTGAGGTTGGTTTTGTTGTGTGTCAGTTTCATGTTTGTATTCAAACACTTTATCGCAAACTCTACAAATGTGTCCCTTTCATTTCTTTAAAGTATTCTAAAACAATGGAAATATTTCTTAAAAAAAAAAAATCCCAGTAAGAGGCTGTTACCCTAATGTATATTAATCAGGAGGCAGACCAAGTGCATATCTGCTGAAGAACTAAGAAATCCCAAATCTTTTTGCATAAGCATTTTTTAAATTAGCGGCACAGATCTCACAATGAGTACTTTATACTTTCTGTAAGGTAAGGTTTCATAACTGTCCTGCATAACTTACTCTAAAGCCTGTAGATTTTTATGGTATATATTTTAATTAGACAATAAAAAGTACGTGCATTAAACATGCACATGTATGCTATTAAGCCATTCTGCGTAATGTGTAATGTTTTTTAACATCTATAAACATTTTCTGCCTAAATCAGTTCCACCAGTAACCGTAACACAGCTGGGTTTTGCCCTGGTAGGAGAAGGAGCAGGGAATTATGCATCGGACATTAGTGTGCAGCATACGCTGCAATATGCGTTTCTCATGGAGTGGATCACCTTTTTTAAGAGCTAAAATTTGCATTATTGTCCTTGATGTGATATACTGTAAACATTTGTAGCTCCTGAATTACTCCTGTTTCATAGCACTGTAAAAATTAGGAAAAAGGCTGGTAGTAAAAAGGCGAATTTATGGAATGTACCTAATGTGTTTAGTATTCGTACCTCTTGTGGTCATTTATATTGAGAGATTGAGCTGGATAATACAATTCCTTTTGCGAAATACCTATTGAGCATGTATTTGTATATCAAATGATATAACATATGCACACACACATGTAGGGATATGTATGTAAAATACAGTTATTTCTGCAAGGCTGTCCGGTTATTTATGGGACATAATGATACTTCTGTCATCTTAAATTTTCTCCAAGAAGCTTTAATAAATTTAAATAGATTATATGCTGTCAGAAAATAGTATAAATTTTGTTTACGATTCACTTGCTTTAAGGTACTTATACTAAAGAAGCTCATTTAACCCCAAGACTGAGGAGCGTTAAGTGGTGAGAGAGTCTGCTGAAGAGCTGCTGCTGCCCTTTGCTCTTGTGATAATCTTAAATTACTACAATTTAATTGCAACTTCAAGGCACTGAGCTGAAATATTTTTACGCAGCTGAGCCGGGGCTGGAGAAGGCTCGGTGGGGTTTTTGCAGGTAGCTGGGTGTCTTTTGGAGGTGCAGTGTTTGTTCAGGCCTCTCCTGCCCTTCCCAGCACATCCAGCATGGTGTGTGCAGGGACAGGGTGCCTGGGAGGGAGCTTTCCTGGGGATTCCCACTGCGGGGGGAGCAGGGTCAGGCCCTGCTGTGCTCGGGAGCACAGGGCTTTTGTTTGCTGTCCGTATTTAAGCTGAATTAAATAGCACATTTTAATTATTCCTCAGATGAGCCTTGCTGTCAGGTTACTTCCCAGAGCTTTTCCCTTCGGGGCAGGTGGGAAGGGGCTGGCAGCTGGAGGGGAAGCCCAGGGAGTGGTCAGCAGCACACGGTGTCACCCTGCTCTGAACATACAGCCCGTGGGCATGGCGTGGTCCCCGTGTCCCCAGGGGTGAGCTCAGGGTGCTCCTGGGCCTTATCCAGAGCCTGCTGGCATCAGCTGGGGCTTCTGCTGATGTCGCTGCCTTTGGCTTTTGGTCTGTGCCACTAACTCGTATCACTGAAACTTTTTCTCCCCCTCCTGCCACGTATAGTAGCGTGTTTTCACACCCAGCGAGCGCTTCGGCAGAGATGTGATGTGCCGGAGAAGCCAGAAAGCATTTGCTAGGTGGAATTTAGAGATGCTGTGCACTAGAGATCAGCAGTGTCTTTGCAACCGTTCTTAGAGGTCCTGGCAAGCAAACTTTATTCCAGTGCTTCGAAAGGTATGGCCAGGCTGGGAGCCCTGAACGTGGTGCCACCGAGGACGTGCGTCAGCGCCGGCCGTACTGAGGCACAGCAGTGTTTAAATTGTGAGTCTGATTGTTTTTCTGTTGGCCAGATCCTTGTGAAATGTCTCGTTGCAAGAAGAAACGGAGAAGATCTTGTGGTTGCTAGAAGTGGTTGGTTTTTGCGCTGGCAGAAGTGCTGCTCGCAGGCTGCTCACTGCGCCCTTCGATCCCCGCAGCTCCCTGTGCTGGCAATTGCAGCTCCTGCAGGTAACAAGGTGATGCCAGTATAGAGACAGGGGAAAAAAAACAGCGTGGAATAAGTGATGTAGTCATTAGAGGAGAAGCTTAATTGTGGGATCTCTGTAGTCTTTTACTTTGGAAAGATGTGTTTTGTGTTGTAGAGGAATCAGTTGTGCTGTTTTACGGAGATCGGATATTTGTTGGTTGGGATTTCTGGAGTGGTTTAACACGTGCTCTTTTTCCTTACTCCAGCACTGGAGCTCCCAAGTCAGAGAAGCTGCTGGCTCTGTTCGCGTGCAGCCGTCTCTGCAAATGCGCTCTAGGGTTTTGTCTTTCTGTTCTTCTGGCACGGGTCTCTTCCATGCATGCAAGTGAGCAGGCTTATGTCTAATGGCTGTTTGGATGTGGCAAGTATCCAGAATAATCTTGATGACTTTTTGTTCCACATCATTCTGCAAATGGAGATGGGATTCTATGGGAAACGGGCAAAGAGAAGAGCGTGGGCAAAATCAGTTTCTCCCCAAGAAGCATCTGGTACCTGAGGAGGACTAAATAATTTTTCTCCTCTCGTTGACCCTCCTGGTGCTGTTTTTAAAACATCTCCATTTTAGTGCCTTGAAATTGCAATTAAGTTGCGGTAATTTAAGATTATTGCAAGAGTGCAAAGGGCAGTAGAAGCTCTTTAGAAGTCTCATCTCAACACTTAATGCTCCTCAGTCAGGGGGTTAAATGAGTTTCCTCAATGTGAGTACTTAAAGTAACTAAATCGTAAACAAAATTTATACTATATTCTGACAACTAATAATCTATTTAAATTACATTAAAGTATGTGTGTGAAAATTTAATTAAAGGCAGAAATACTGTCAAGCCCTGTAAATATCTTGACAGATCTACTGAAATGGAACCCATATGGTAAAATATTTACATAGATCTGATAGGCTACAGTGTTTCTGGGAGTGCTATTCTGAAACTGACTGTGGGCTTTTTTCCCTTCCAGTTTCCCGTTCAGTTGCAATGGTCTCGGAAAGCAACACAAATAAATGCCCAGAATGTTTTACTCGGATGATTCTCCCATGTATTGTTTACTGCTAATGGCACTGTCTGTACAATTCTTGTCACTGGTGTGTTTTTCGTAGGAGAACCTGTTTCCACACCAAGTTAGTTTAATTCAGAGGCTCATGGAAAGCTGTGGCTCTGCAGTGTTTGCGGTGTGTCTGCGCTGGATGTGCCGTCTGTAAGTCAGCTTTCTCCTGGGTGTGTGTCACAGAGCACGGTGCTGCAGCATCTCCTGCACTGCTGTGACTCTCCGTTGAATTGATTTTTCAGGTAGAAAGAGCTTACAACCTTTTTTGTAAGGCTTTGAACTCTATATGGAAGTGTTTCCCAAAGTGCGCTTGGGGCGCAGCAGCCTCTTGCTGGTGCACCTGCAGGCATCTCTGTTGTCGTGCATGGTCCAGGCTGTTTTTGAGATGAGGAACGTTTTGCCCCAAGTAAAACTGTCCCTGTCTGAAAGTTCAGCCAAACCTTGGTCCTTCTTAAAACCCACTGGCTGGAATTCTGCAGGTGGGTTTGCTGGGAAGGTGCAGCATGAGCCGCTCTATCTCATCACCCCATCACGGGTAGGAGCAAACTCCTGGTTCTTCTTGGCTGGAGTTTACACCCTGGAGCTGCAGCATCACAGGAGGAGGATGAGGATTTGGGCATGGAGAGGGGGATGTGATGGTGCTGGGGAGCCCAGGCCAGGTGCTGAGTGCTGGGCACTGAGTGCTGACAGCCCAACAGAAGGTGGCACAGTGCGGCAGGTTGGCTGCAGCCTTCAGTGGCATCGTTAGTTTTCCCCTCTTTGCCAGACATTTCCTTTCATGTTGGATCCCAGTTTTAGCTGTACTTCCCGATCAGTCTTGTCATCTTGTTGCTAACAATTACGGTCAAGTGTCTTTCCTTGGGCTCTCCCGTCTTCGTGTTGGTGTCCCTCCCCCAGCTCCCTGGCTAAGCTGTTTGTTCATTAATTAGTGGATGGGGCATATTAACACATCCGTAAACCAGGGTAGTCAGACTTCCCAAAGCATCTCGGGAAGCCTCTCTGGTTTTATATGACCGGACATGCACTGTTGCTGATTTAGATAGCGGAGCCGGTGATGCCAAAGTGTTGTTAAGAGAGAGATAAATAGAGAGAGCCCAGCAGTAAGCAGAATGTCATGTCTCTATTAAAAAGCTTGTGATAAAGGAAGATAAAATGGTGAGGGGGGATTGCTGGAGTGTTCAGAGCAGCCACTAAGCATCTGATCACAAAAATCGATGCTGAATTCCCTTTCCTGCACAACACTTGCCTGCAGAATTCTGTCTGAGCCTGGGTCTGGTTGCAGCGAGCAGTGAAGCCCTGAAAAGGACTTTTGTTCTTGCCAGAACGACGGCCAGGGATTCTCAGGGATTCAGGAGCTGTCTGAGCTGGGATTCAAACATCCCTCCCCAGTTCCTTTTGAAGTGGTGTTCCTGGGATGCTGATGAAGTTGTTCCAGGCTCACGCTGGGGCTTGTTGCTCTGTGCTGCCTCGAACCTTCATTTCCTGGGTGCCCTGGCCACCTGCCTTTCTGTGAGTGTGGAGATCAGGCCTTGGCAGAATAACACTGATGCAGATTTTTGTCTATTGGAGTTTTTTTCTCAGCTGGGTGCAGGGGCTGCTGTGCAGAAGTGAAAAATGGAACCGATTCTAAAGAAACGAGCGGTCGCAGCAGACGGGAGAGGAGTGGGGTTAATTCTCCCAGTGCAATAAAACGTTAAATCATCACAGCCTTGTTTGCTGAAAGGATGTTGATTATTCCATTAAGGAGGATTAAGTAATTAACTGATATTTCTTTAGGAACCCATGTCAGTTTTAAAAAGCATCTTCCTGGTGTTGCACAGTCAATGTGAAGTGTATGTTTTTCTGCTGCTGGAGAGCTGGGAGATGAGCATGAGTGAGACACCTCTTCCTGAGAAGCTTCTGGAAATACCAAGGGAGCAGAAATAGGGGTGGGGTTTTTTGCAACTAAAATGTGGTGTTCTAATAGATTTTTGATAACAAGGTTGTCTTCTATGGATTTTCTCCAGTGGGCCTGATGCAAGCCTCATTTCAAAGGTATTCTGTTTGGGATTAAGAAGTCAAAACCTTCTTGAAATGTTCCTTTTGGTGCTTGTATTTTTATTTTTAATAATAGTTTTTTATGTTGTAATAGTGAGCTCACTGACAGTGAGTCATGAACTCTGTCTGCCATGAACCTCATGACAGATCTCTGTTAGCCGGTCAGGCAGCTCGTCCAGCCCAGTTCCCACGTTTTATACTTGTGCTGGAAAGAAAAATTCCATTAAAATCAGTCTTGTAAATTCTTCTTTTCCTCCTGTGACAGAAATCCCCTTAAAAGCAGTGCAGTACAGGGGGCTGTGGGGCATCACGGATCAGCTCCAAACATTGGGTTTGGAGCACGTTGAAGCTGGGTTTGGCTGGGAAGGGCTGGCAGTCCAGGGGAGGATGTGCCTGGCCAGGGTTTTGACATTGCCCGGTGCTCAGTGAGGTCAAAAGTGTGTTTTGGGGATGGGTCATGTGCAGGTAGAGCAGCAGGCGGGCAGAGGAGAACAATGACAGCGTTTTCCATGGTTTCATTTTGGAAGGATCAGATTGAAGCCCCTGGATGAGAGGAGCAGGGGCTGTGTCAGTGCTTCTGCATCCCGTGCTCCCCAGCTCGCTGCTGTTCTTCCAGGGTTTGATCCGTTTTTTGCCTCAACAAATCACAGAATTTGGCATTAACCTCATCAAATCACCGCTGTTTCTTCTATAATGGCCCCAACTTCTAATACCACAGTTAGTGATACTGCAACTACACCCAAACTGAAATTTTCTGTGCAAGAGATGGATTCTGCCTGGCAAATAGCATAACCCAGTGGCACCAATTGTGTTAGTATTGATACTTTCTGCTTTCATAACAGCTCTCCTTCTCAAACAGGGCTCCTTCAGACAGTACCATGCAAACTCTGTTGATCAGTGTACTGTAAATTATTCCTCCCCCTCGGGTGAATTTCATAAATAGTTGTATTTCCATAGGACAGGCAGATTTAGCTTTGGTTATGTGGCCTAGGCCCTAAATACCCCTGTTGAAATCATGGGATCTTCCTTGGATGGACTTCCTTGGAGTTATATAAAAAAAAAATTAAGATCAGTTTGGCTAGATAATAAAGTCTTAGAATATTCATGTGTGTAACATGTAAGAATGTCTCTGGATGTTTGTGCAGAACATCACAGCCTGTACCTGCATTAGCAGATATAGAAGAGAGATTTTTCTCAGTAAGTTTTGCAATAGTAATAATGTCTTAACAGCTTTAGTAATTAATTTTAATCAGAGAGTTGTCAGGGGCCCTATCCTGCTCTCATTGAATTAAATGAGTCCTGGGAGAAGGTGGCTCTTAAATAGCTTGTAATAAATTGTTTTTGTTAGTTTTAAATGATATGCCTGTGCATGTGTGTTCAGATAATATATATTAAGGTTTGTAAAGCTCCCGAGTTGTAGGTTTGGAAAAGAGAAAATGTATTTTTCAGTGATAAATTACTTGATACCTAAAAGGCTTTGAAAGAGGAATGTCAGAAGTATGCAGCAAAAATATTGTTTGTACAAGTATTTAAAAATTTTTCTCTGGCTTAACCCATTGGAGTTTTCTGAAGGCCAGCAGTGTGAGGAATGATGGTCTTACTCAGGAAACCTTTATAGTCTGTCATTTTGTTTACAGGATTTAACTGAGAATGGGAGAAATCCATCTTGGTGTATTTTAGCTGATGTTGTACCATATATATGTGTTCTGATTTTTTTTCCCTCACTTCTATAAAAGCAGTATCTGCAGCATTCAAAAATGCTATTTCATAAAAGTTAAAATGGAACATTGCCTGTGAATTAAACTAAAATATCTTAAGCCCGTCCAGCATATTCCTGGCATTAAACAGTCAGAGAAGGCTAAATATTTCCTATTTATTTTTCAGATTGGCTAGAGTATAGTCTTTCAGGAAAAGGGTCCTCTGACAGTTGAAGGGGAAATCTGATTTTTCAGCAAGTGCTTTATATTTACTGAGGAATTCTGAGTGTGCAGAAGCATGCTGCATGGAAATGGAAATTTACTGTCTAGGATTTTTAGGGATTTTAATCGATGCCATTAGATAGAGGCATGCTCACAGAGAGGTAAACTAGTAAATCTGAACAAACTGAAAAATGGTAGCTATAGGTGTCTGGTTCTGTTATCAAACTTGCTGCCTAAGCCAGAGTTTATGCACTGTGATAATGCTAATGACCAGCAGAGCCAATGATGCATGACTGGAGGAAATCAGTGGTATAATCGGAGAAAGTTATCAGGTTTTTGTCATTAAATATTACTGATAAATAATACACTTCATTTTAAGTAGATAGGATGTATTTAATTCTGATGCGGAGAGTTTCAATTTAATAAGGGGCATTGCTGAGTAAAATGATAATCTTTTATAATTTAAAGGGAAAAATAAAAATGCATTTTTTTCAGCATAACCTCCTGGCAGCCACCATCCACTGGTCCGCTGTTGTCTTCACTGGTGTCTGATTGTGAGGAATATTTGCAGCTGTTTGAGGTGGCTGCTTACAGCAAGGTGTTTTATCTAAGTTTTTACTGTGTGCAGAATTAATTACATGAGGCCAGAACCAAAGGGGTTCTGTTTAGTATAAACTAGGTATCATCTTTCATTTTCTGCTTAAAAATGTGAATATTGCAGCAAATATAAACTCTGTGCTCCATGCAGTGATTCCCTACAGAACAATCTGCCTGTCCAGGAGGGAAGGGATGAGGACAAAAGATAGAGATAAATTAGATCTCGTTTTGCAACTTATCTTTTAAGTCAGTAGGAGAACAAGGAAGAGAAGTAGAGCTTAAACTGAAGGAAGAGGGATATTAATAGTCTCTATAAAGGACAGTTTGCACCAGGAAAAAAGAAAAAAAATGTGGTTGGCTTTTTTTAGCAAAACAGGCTAACACCCAGAGTAAATCTGTGTCATTAACTGAAGCAGTGCGTGATTTTTAGAGCATCTCTGTTCCTCGTGTGCGCCGGTACCTGCCGAGGCTCATCCCTGGGCTGGAGGCAGATGTGCTGCAGCCTCTGCCCTGCCAGCTGCAGAACCTCTGTCTGGGTCAGCCCGTGGCCCTGCTTGAGCAGATAGCAGCCGTTTAGCCCAATGAGTGGCTTTGTAACGGGGCCAGGATCTTCCCACCACCCCTTGGAGTCGTGCTCGAACGCTGAATCTCAGCTCGAGTTTCCAGAATTAGATGGCACAGTGAGTAAACACAGCGTACTTGCCAGTTCTCACATCCTCTTTTGCAGCGAGTATTGCAGCAAATCCTGCAGGTTTGACTCATCTCTGAAGTTCTTCACTGATTTGAAGCAGATCTTGTCTGCCTCTCTCAAAAGAGCTGGGAATGTGGCCTCAGCTCCTGAGCTCACAGTCCTTCTGGACCTCAGCAGTTTGCTTGAGGTGGCCTCTGCAGAAACTTGGGCAGCTCTGAATAACTTTAGCTGGAGTTATGTGCCTGTATCTATGGGTAAAATGTGGCCTGCAGTTATCCTTTATTGAAAGTTTTGTGGAAATACTTTGTTCTTGCTATGCACAAATATTTACATTCTGGTAGGAAGATTTTTACCCCTTCCATTTCTTGATGATTTTTTGCTTTTTCTTCTTGTATTTACCTGCTTGGTGCCATAAGCACAAAGAGAGAGTAGAAGAAAGTATAATGCTTTGTCAGGTAACAAGTAACATTCAAGTTTTCAACTTACATTTCTCATTGGTCTGAAAGAAAAAAAAAGAAGTCTGCCCATATTGGAAGTACTGTCTGCTTGTCAGGTTGTAGTGAGCCATCCAGGGTAGGATGGAGATTCTGCTCAACACATGGGTAAATTGGCAGGGAAAGGTCAGGCAGGGCAGGAAACTTTTCTGAGTAAATAAAAGCAGTGTCAGGTACAGCCCCTGTGAGAAGAACAGCATGTCTTAGTGTGTCTGTTCCTCGGTGTTGAATCACCTCCGCATGTTTCAACCTCTGCCTGGTGGCTGCTCTCAGCAGATTGAGGAGGAGGACACATTGCTCTGCAAGTGCATCACAATGGTCCACACGTGTGCCGTGACTCGAGAGCGCTCACAACTTCATGACAGGCATCAAATGAGAATTGTTTCCGTGGAAAGCCTTTGCCTCCTTTGGTTTTTTCTCAGATGAAAGCTACTTTCTATTTGACTATTTGACAGTGCTCTCGGTGCTGGGTAGAGTGAGGGCTTGGTTCACTTCGCAGTTCAGTAAATTCAGCTCTCTCAGCTTGTCCCTGTGTGCTTCCCATTGCATCCCCTGTGCTTCAGCTGACCAGAGGGTGAGACTGCACAGGAAGCTGGACCAGCAGAAAGCTAGCTTAAGCAGGAAAAAAGTGTTTTCTGCCAGTTGAACATCCTTACTGGGTTCTGGAGGTCAGAGGAGGGTCTGAAAGGGTCAGGGCCACCCCCTTGGTAAACCTGTGGCCAGTTGATTGAGTTTGCTGTAACGTGAGACCTCTGCCAGAGGCTTTGTGTCTGGATGTGCTCTTCTCGTCTGGGCAGAGGATCCTTCTTTGCCCAGCTGCCCTGGGGCATGCTCCCAGCAGTGCCTGCTGGTGGGACCACCCTGCCAAAGCTGCCCAGTGTGGGGTTTCCTTTAATTGTTAATTTGATGCTGCTCCCTTAGTGCCAGGTACTGAAGTTGTTACTGTGCACGTCCTGGCGTCCTGTCTTCTTTGGGTTCCCTTTTTCTCTGTGAGCTGTGGATGATGACGTGGTCCAGAGGCTGGGAATTTGTGATGAGGGCACTGAGATACCCAGGTTACTGGCTGCTGTTGTTTCTTCTTGTTTTTTATGATAACTTATCTGTGTGATAAGCAAATGCAGCTGCACATACAACTCAGATAAAGCTGTGCCCAGCTTGCCGTCCGCCTGTGGAGTGAGAGAGCCAAGCTGATAAGGAAAGAGGTGGCCAGAGCTCAGCAACAAGTTCACCCCAGAAGGGGTCTGTCCCGTACCCTGTGCTCACTGTGCAGGTGGGGTTTGCTGGGTGTGGGGGTGTCTGGGGAGCAGGGGTGGTCATGGTGGCTCCAGCGCAGGGACAGCCACCAGCAGCGTCACCAGCAGGGCTGCTGGTGAGCCTGCGTGTTGGCGTGGACTGGCGTTAACTCAGGCTTCCAGTGGGGGTTTGAGTAAAGCTTTGAATACAGTTTGTGCTTTTACTGCTTTTGGTACAGGTGCAGGTGCACATGAATAGGACGTGAAAGAGGAGGAGCCCCGAGGGAGCCTTGCTCGAGCCATGCCAAGCAGGTAGAGCCCACGAGTCCTACCAGCCTGTGATAACCTGGCATGGTGTTGGCATTCCCGTGTCACGGGGATTACGGGGCGCAGGCGAGCTGCAGTTTGGCAGGGAACTGATCCCTCTACCCTGCTGTGTGCTCAGGGTTGGTCTCCCACCCCACTGGAGGCACCTTCTTGCCCCTGAGAGCTTCTCTTCCTTTGCTGTCCCTGTGCACAGATCTGGGTGGGTCAGCAGAGTGTTTTGGGAGGGGTTGGCACCTCAGAGCAGCATTGCAGGATGTCCCCGAGTGCCCCCAAGCCTTGCTGTGTGACCAGTGTCTGGTGATGAGGTGAGATCAGCATTGTCCATGCCCCATCTGCTTTAGTTCAGAGCCAATGGATAATTTTGGGGGAGGCTGGAATGAGGAGAGTCCTCGGTGGAGCGAGGAGAGGTTGGGTGCCCACTGGCCAGGGCTGCACCCACGGGGCACTCACTGTCAGTGGGGTCCTTGGGCACGGGTGGAGACTGGCTGTGGTGTGCCCAGGGAAGTGAGACGCAGCCCAGCTCCCAGCTGCCTGCCCTGGGGCCTCCCTGGTGTTGCACAAAGTCATCTGCCTTCTCCAGCTGACTTCAGCCTGTTCAGTGCCCCTTTTTGCATTGCCTTGTTGAGGAATTGGAATGTGCAGCTTGTGAAGCAAGGCATCGAAGTGTTAACCCTCACTTTTAATTATTACCTTTATTTTTGGAAAGGAGTAGCAGCCAGAATAAAATATTTAGTAGGAATAACATTCCTGTTACCCACCTTTTCTTCCTGCTTGGATTGTGCCCAACCTGAGGTGCAGATATCCCTGTGGGTGGCTGATGTGTAGGTGAGCAGAACTGTGGTCCTGAACCCCTCCTGTCCTCACCCTTCTCTTCACCACGTGCTGAGGTTCCATATTCTGCATGTGCAATTAGTGTGTACTCCTAAATAACCCTCACTTTGCATTAGGGTTACTCACTGTTCATTCTTATGTGTCAACACCACATCTGATTGGAACCTTAATTGCTCTGTGTGCTCCTGTATTTTCCCCTCACCTCCTGGAGCAGAGGGGAGGGTTTTTCGGAGGGAGAGCCCAAGCCAGTGTTATCAGGGCTCTCCCACTTCCCAGGCTGCACACACAGTGAGTGCCTGGAAAAATGCCCCTCCAAATCATGACTAATTAAGCGTTGCAGACAGATTCAGAGATGAAGCTCTGTGAGGAGATGTGTGACTGGATCCAAGAGTTGTGAGATGTGCAAAGATGGAAAGGAAAGCAAACTTCTCATCCAGCACATGGAGGCTGTGGTGCTTGTGCCCCAGGGTGTTACAGCGCAGCCATCCAAAGGCAGCTGAGATCTCCAGTGTCCCACCCATGTCCCTGTCCCTGTCACCACAGTGCCATAGCCAGGAGCTGGATATGCCATTTTTGTTATTATCAAGGTAAGTGAGGTAAACCCCATTTTTCTCTAGTATGGCAGAACTCTAAATGAGCTCAATATAACTCAGTTTTTCAAAGCAATGAGAGTTATTTCATAGAATTAGGATCAACTGTTCATGGTACCCCATCAATAAATGAAGGGCTGTTTGGAAACCCTGAGCATCCTGTCCGTGCCCCATTGTCCCTGTTGGGGCCTCCATGTGTGCTGCATGCACTGAATCACATCTGCTCTGTGAGTGGGAAAGTGCAGGAGGAGACTGAGACTTCTGAATGGCAGAAACTAATCTGAGGAGGAGAAATTAATAGAAGGCAAATGAAGAATTCTTGCATTCACACAGCTCTTTATTCAGACCCATCATCATGGCAAAGAAATGGAGGAACCTCTGTCAACAATTGGGGTGTCCAACAGCAACAGTGTAGGATATGTCTTCCAGCCTGAACTGGAAAAAAAAAATTAGGCAGGAGTTGATTACCTCTTGGTTTTAAATAAGTGTAGTATTGAGCACAAATTAAAAACAACCTTGAAACTGCACAGATTCATAAAACTGTACATTAGGATTTTAAAAATTACCTCCATTGGAATCCTGGAAGCATCTGTTACATAATTAATGCACTTAAAAATATATTCTATTTATGATTAATCCAGCACTGTAGTGTGTGCTAGTTAAATGCCTGGATCCCAGGGTGCAGTGCGAGGAAAGAAATGCAGTTGTAATCTGTTTGATGGTTATAGGAAAGGACATTTGCTACAAATAAATACATTTTCCTTAGTCTTTTTATTTGTCAAGGCCAAGCTTATGTCTGTTGTGCTGAGTTTGTTGACTGGTAAATGTTTTGAGATCTATGCTGATAATTTTGTAGATCTACTGGAAAAAATAACTCAAGAATAATTAGGGAGATTGACCATACAGCAATGTACCACATGGGTGACAACGTTACTGGGTTGATGATCTTGGGTGTGGTATATACAATTTACAGTGCTAAGGCTCAGTACTGCAGAGCTTTTCAAACACTCTCTGAGATACACAAATGCTTTAGGGGATGCATGTCTCCCCTTGCCAAAGTTACTGGATGCCTTGGGTCTCCTCTCCAGAGAAGTGTTCCAAGCTGAGACCTCTGGGTGAGAGTGGTGGAGCAGGCACAGCAAATACAAGTATGACTTGACAAACCTCAGCCTGCACAGATTTTTTAATCAGGAAGGTTTTAGGGGCTCTGTAGCCTTATTTTTTTGGAGGCTTTGAGTTGGCATCCAGCCATAGGGTCCTGGAACAGTTTCTGCCATCACACTTCCTCTGACAGATTTTTCTCTCAGTTTCTGTTCCGTTTTTTATTCCTCACCCTTCATTGGACACTGTCTTGTCAGGTTGGTGCCGACTAAAATCCTTTCCTTCCATCTTGCATTCCTGTTTGTAAAGCCTGCAAGCCGTTAGAATGGCCCTTAGCTCTGCGTATTGCAGAGTGGTGGTCCCACCGTGTGCAGTGCTGTGGGTGGCCCTGTGTCCTGTGTATTTCCCTGCCTGGGGCTGGCTGAGCATCCCAGATGGAGCCGCAGGAGCTGCACAGTGTGTGGAAGCCTGTGAAAAGCTCCTTTTCCAAATGATTCTTTTTTTGAAGTGAACAATTGTGTGTGTTAGTTCAGGGAGGGTTTTGAGATGGAGTGCTGAAGGCGCTGTTGCACCTGGGCTGTGCTGTGTGGCTGCTGGATTGTGAGAGGGGACACCTGCGTTGAATCCACGCGTGCTCTGGGATGTACCTGCCACCAGCAGCGTGGCACAGTGTGGGCACTGGCACCTCTCCCTGCTGGGCTCTGCCCTAGGGCCCCAGACCTGCACGGGGACAAGGCAGTGACAGGCAGGGGAGGCGAGCTGTCTCTTTGGTGTCCCCATGCCCAGGTGTGCCGTGTTTCTGTGCCATACCCAGTGTGGGTGCTGGAGGCATCACTGCAGCGGCATGAGAGGCGTGTGGCAGCCCGGCTCTGCTCCACCGTTCCCTTCTCCATCACTGACACTGGAAGCGAGTTCCTAATGAACTCAGCTTTCCACTTACTGTTGGTTGTCTTGTTTCTGCACTGCAGAGTCCCTGATGCCTCTTCAAAATGTAACGAGGGAGGAGCGAGCCTGGTTTTGTGGGAGGCGGAGATGCTGAGAACACTCTTACCTGTGCACTGTGCTCTGGGCTCGTCCTCGCCATTAATCCCAATGGAAATGTTTCTTCTGACTTTTCCCACTGTACAATGCAAAGCCTTTTTATCTCTGCAGTATAAAAGTGCACTCAGCGTGGGCTTTTCCTTTAGTCCTGAGGAGAGATGGATGTTGAGATATGTGTGCATAGGCCGTATTTCGAGCAAATTGAGACAAAAAAAAAAAATTGATTACTATTGGTAACTTAATTTTCTGCAAACTAAAGAGCCCCAGAGAGAAACCCACTTCAAAAGCTCTTTGTTTCCTCCTTTTTTGTTTTTTTAACAAAGGCTAGCTGTATTTCAGTGGTCTCCAGTTTCAGCCACTGTCTTTGATACCGATTTGTGTGAAAGCACTTGTCAGACAGAAAGAAATGATAAAATCTACGAATTAAGGCAAAGGATGAGAAGGGCAGTGGGTAGCATGAAATGGAGAAGTGTTGGGATCTAACGAGCATTCCTGCGAGCAAATCCCCATTCCTGTGCTTGTAACGGGCCAGGTTGGTGATGTTTGGCGAATTTAATGGATTGGGGTGGGTGGCTGATAAAAACAAAGGAGATTTTAGGGAAAAGCAGAATCTGGTGACTACAGTAGTGCATGTTTATTTTTAGAGGTCGATTGCTTTTGAGTTGCTAGCATTAGAAAAACTTCTTAGCTCACATTATACCGCAAATTTCTTTAATTTATTTTTAAAGTGGAAATTTTGCAAGCTGACGTTTTGCAGCATGCGTAGTACACTTTTGGCTGACAGCATTGTCTGGCAAAAGAAATAACCAAATTATTATTCAGTCATGGGTTTTTAACAGCCGCAAAGCAAGTGGATGTTAACTAAATGATGCAATTTATTCCCTTCCTGCTTATTGCCAGCTTGCCTATTACAGAGAGACTGCCAGCTTTAAATAAGTGGTACCCAGATGGTAGTCGCATGACGCCCACTTGGTTACGGAGCCTAAGCAGGGAATAACTCGGCAGCCACTACAAGCTGTGGGTCAATTGAGGGGGAATGCCTGTTGCTTCACAGTTTTGCATATGTAAATCTGTTAATGTTATGTCAGTATTGTGCGGTCTAAACACAAGCACTGCCTTTCTCTGGGGCCCAGATGAACTTGGATCGCCGCCCAGTTAATGAGGAGCGGGCGTGCGGAGCGGCGCTCGGAGGCAGCGGCTGCCGCTCCCCGCTCGCCGTGAACCCGGCGCGGCCGGGATGCTCCGCTCCAGCGCCGCTGCCCGGGGCTGCCCGGCCCGGAGCAAACTCACACCTCCTCTATATTTAGCCCCGGCACGGAAGAGAGGCTTGGCTGGGCTTGGCTTGGCTTTGTTTGGCTATGCTTGGCCCGGCCGCCGCTGCTCGCTCTGTCTGCCCCGCTCGCCTTCATCGGCTGCAGATGTGGCGCAGCCGCCTCCGAGGAGTCATGAACTGTGTCGTCTGCGCCCTTTTACAGCCAACATCTGCTGCGGCTGCCTGCTGCAAGCGGCGTGGAAACAATTCTGGGGAGAGCGCTCAAGTTTGGCCGCGCAGACGATTACTTTATGTTAATTGCAGCGAGATAGTTACTGTACGAGTCAGGTTTGAAGCCAACCCTCCTCCTCCTCCCCACCCCGCCTTTTTTATTATTGTTTTAAAAGCAGTAGTTAAAATTGTTTGACATGGGAATGCTTTTTATTGTTGATCATTCCTGGTTCTGAAAAGTTTATTACAATGGGTGAAAACAACAACCAAAGAAACCCATAAAAAGCTGGGGCTGTAATATGCTTATAGGCTAAAAAAGTACCAATAGTGTTGATTTAACCAAAGAAAATGTTCCTGGAGGTATTGTAAATTTTATGTGCCAGATGAAAAGCATTAAGTGTGTTATTTTTCACGAAGGAAAAACATTCTGATTTTTAACCATTTTGTAAATTATATTAATGCTGTAATATGGGCCTATTCCAGGAGTGCTCGCCCCATGAGCAGGTCCCGCGAGGCGTGGGTTGGGGGCCCTGCTTGGAGCAGGGATGGCTACAGGGGCTGGTCGAACAGAAGTACTGTCTTTTTGGGCAAAACACTCAGTCTTCATTTGCTTTTTGGATTTTTTCCCCTTTTTCTCTTTTTTGGAAGTTGCAAGCGAGCATTTTAAATGCAGCAAGAGTAAAATTTAGGGAGAAAATAAGCCGCTTTGGAATGTAGCGGAAAGCTGAGATGCTTCAGTATTTTATCTTTATTTTGCTAATTATTTGTCATGGAGATCGGAGTTGATTCCCTGAGATTTCTTTTAAGCCTCTTAAGATTAATTTTTTTTGGCTAATGGTAATTTTCCTCCGCTTGATGCTCCCCAGCTAGAGCATTACTGCTTAGCAGCACGGCTGGGGGAATAAGCTCAAGGTTCAGAACGTGGACCAGCAAGGGGAAAAAGTGATGAGGAAAACCAGAGGGCCTGGAAGTGCTGTAGGGATTGTGTGGAGGGTTTATAATTTGGGGCGAGTCCGTCATCCCCCTCGCTTGGGCTGGAATGGGAATTTGTACAGCAATTGTGCTTTTTGATGGAAAATTAGTTAGCAGTTGTTGAGGAGCCCGTAGCAAATCCTTACACAATAAAGGTAAATCAAGCTCAGCATTGGTTTATATGTGATTTTTTTTCAGTTCCCCATATTAATGTGAGAGCTATAGCTTCCCCTACTGAAAACTTAATTAGGCAAACAGAATGCTATGTTAGCAGACACTTACAAACCCAATGTGCTCACAACGAGATTCAAATAAGTTAATAAGAGTTATATTAGGTGTTTCTAATGGTACTCTCCATTTTTTAAAATAAATGCTGTCTTTGGTAATAAGCCACCCACACCTTTTGGGGTAATAGTTTAATTGAAAGGCTTGATTGTGTCCATTGAGTCGCAGAGGATCCCTTCTGCTGTGTGCTGTGTTAATGCAGGTCTCTTTGAACCCTTTTTATTTGGGTGCCTGATGTAAAGCCCCCTTAGGAAAAAACTGGGATGAGGGAAGGAAACAATCTGTTGTGGAGTACACGCAGAAGAGCCAGCAGACAGGAGCAGAACAAATCTGCAGAGTTAGTGTGGGTGTAGGGGTGCGTGCGTGTTTGTGTGTAATGTATTTAAAATGCCAATAGCTTATGCCTTTTGAAGGCTCCAAATCATAGCTGTCATATTAGCTATACCGTTTCCAAAATTAATGCCAGGAACAGACTGATACTGATTGTTCAAAAAAAGCATCATTGTTCTGTGACATTTTTTTTTTTTGGGCTTTTGAGATCCCCACTTAAAACAGGTGTGTTTCCATGCAGTGTTCCTCAAAAACTGTTTGCTGGAAGGATTTTGATTCCAAATTGAAGGTACTGTCTTAATTTTTTTTTCTCCCTCCAAGAAGACAGACTAACAAGGGGAGAGGGAGGGAGGCTTCTTACTTTCCTACTGGTTTCTGCGAATACATTTTTGGACAAAGGGCATTAATGTGAAGCCTGCAAATTTAAATTTGCTGTCAGAAATTTAAGACTTCATAGTTTCATAACTGTTGCTACGCTGTATCCTCCATGTCTGTGTACTTCTCTCTACAAAGTGGGAATGGGAAAAGGTTGCCAGGTGAAGAGATTGCTGGAGGATTTAAATATAATGCTTGTGAAATGCTGAGGTCATCTAGTGTAGGGCGTTTTGCTAATAAAAAGAATCAATGTTTTCAGTCTCTGCTTCAACATGACCTCTCTGGTATGATGCAGTGGGTCTGAGGTGTTCCTTAGCAGTGATTTTATACCATTGAGGCTGAACACGCCTGGTTTTGAAACACCAAGCAGAATTGCCTGTGGTTGCAGACCTTGAAACATTTATTGAACATCAGTAAAGCAGCATTTTTTTGTTACGGTGTTCATACAGATTGTATCCACCTTAAATTTTATTTTATGCTAATATTAACATGTGGCCAGTAAAACTGTGTGTCTGTGTGGGGTATGGCAACCTTTATTTGGCACAGAGAGCAGAGCCTGGTTGCCTGGTAAGGATAATCTTGCCAGAACAAAAAAAAAAAAACCCTACCAAAAAAGGCACCAGTGCACAAAAGTGCTGTTAGTTTGTCAGCATTTTACACAAACCTGCAGTGCTAAGAAGTGCTCAGAGTACAGCTTGAGAGGTCCTTTCTGAAGCCGAGATGGTTTGGGGGATTCCCTCAGAGAAGATCAGATAAGATAGTAAGTGGAGGATTCAGGCGGAAAAGTGGTTTGGAATTGCAAATCAGTGGTTTGCCCATAAGTGCTTTGGGTTGGCTGTGGTGTCTTCTGATCATATATATATATATATTTTTTTTTTTCTTCCAAAGATCTTGAGTATTTTTTCACCTGTCTTTAAGCTCTCAAAAGGGTCCTGATTTTCAAAGGCTGTGGATGGCTGCTCACTCCAGAGCTCTGCAGGCTGATGTGAAATCACTGCTCGTTCTCTGGAGGCTCCTGATCTCTGTCTCTGATAGAGCTCCTCGCTTTCAACTGCTTCAGCATAATTCAGTGCTTTCTTGAACATTGTAGGAGGTTGAATAAATATGATTGCTACAGTATGTATGTATACATAGATCTATGTATGTATATATAAAGCAATGAAACTTGGACATGCTGGGTGTTAAGCAACGCGCCAAAAGCAACAGGAGGAACCAATGTCAGAATAGGACTGAAATTTATCTGTTGCTCACTGGTGATCCCACAGCTGGGCAGGATCCAGCTGAGCAAACTGTGATGTGGTGAGTGTTCTCTCTCATCCCACACAATGTACTTATATTGTAAGATATATATTCAAATATTTAGGAAGTTGGGACATTCTTCCTGTAAGGAATGGAGGATGGTAGCTCTTGGATTGAGTCCTCTAGACCTTGAGCATTTCTTTACTGATGTGAATGTAAAGCCTTCATCTAGGAGACAAAAAAAAAAAGATTTTACAAGTTTAGTAACTCTACCAACACGTGGCTGCAAGAGAGGTAAGTGGGGTTTGAGGGCTTTGTTGTTCTTATCTTTTTGCTCAGCTTGGAAGAAGCCAGAGGGGCTGGGTGGCACAGGGCTGGTGATGCCAGTCACAGACAGGTCCCAGCTGCCTGGCACCCGCCTGGGCTCTGAGGGACTGGCTGCCCTGGGGGACACAGCAGGTCCCCACAGCAAAGGTGTTGAAGCTGCAGAAAACGCCTGGTTTTGCTCAGGTCTGTGAGAGCCTTGTCTGATCCTTCTGGCACGCTCTCATCTTGGTCTTGCCTTGGACTTGTGGTCCCTGGTCGGGTCTGCTGTGTCACCTTCACTGCTCTGCTTTCGTGGAAGGCATCGTTTGAGCAGAGTTTGGGCTATGCTTTCTGCCCCAGGTGGGAGTAGAGGGGTTTTACAGACAGCACCAGCACCCAGCTGCCCTGCTTGTCCTGCATCCCCAAAACACCTTCCATGCCTACTGCCCTTTTTGTAGTGGCTTAAAACCTCTAGCTTTGTTTCATCCATGAGGCAGTCGAGCTATCTCCAATCTCAAACTGAAGATCCTGTTGGCATAACACAAGTATAATTACTGTGAGTATAATCAACAAGGATTACTAGATTGATTTGCCTCTCTTCTTTTTTTTCTTCAGGTGTTTAAAAAACCCCAAACTTGCATAAGAGTACATAACTTGGTAGAGTTCCCCATTGCTGGAGGCACTTTCTGAGCTGGAGCTCAGCTTCCCCTGGAAGATGTAGGATCTTGCATGCCATCAGTCTGGATTGTGGGCATGGTGTTGCCAAACCATGGGCATGATTACAAGGAGGAGTTGGCATCGATCAGGGTGTCTTGTCCACCAGGAAGCTGCCCCAGCTGTGTGTGGTGGAGCTGCTGCATCCCTTAGGACAGGGAGAGAGGCAGGGAGGATGCTGTGGAACAGTGATAGTGATCTGGGGCTTGGGAGAGGGTTCTCTTCCATCCTCCCTCAGCTCTGACTTCAGTGCAGTTAAAAGCTGAAGAAGGTTTGGTCTCCCTGGTGATTTGGGTGAGGGTGGAAATGGCTTTAATCTTTTTGGCTGGAGTCTCAAATGAAGGTACAACCTTCTTACTGCGTCTGGCAAAGAAACTTGTTTCTTACAGGTGTAGCTTTGGTTTTTGTCCTGCCTTCCCTTGCAAACGAGCATCCCTTTTTTCTTTTCTTTTACCATGCATAAGCCTCCTTTTGGAAATCCTCATTGCCATCCAGGCACCTGCATTTCAAGTCTCTATCATGCAGATTCATTTTTCTCTTTAGGCATGTGCCATGCTGACAGGCCTCGGGCTAGAACATGCTTTTTATCTGTGGAGGCTTTCTCTTGTGCTTTCACTTGGAGTAGGTGATGCTTTGAGGTGAAGGTGGGGGGCTGTGCTGTGCTGTTGGGAGCCAAGACCTGGGCTGCTGCCCTGCTTTGGAAGTCAGACTGTTCCAGACTTGTGACTTGGATTCAGGAGTTCTGAAAGGTTCACATGTATGAATGAAAGGGAGGTATGGAGTCAGAAAAGGCCTGCTTGAAGAGAGACTTCTGAGTTTAATTTCTGCATTTGCTTTCATTTATTGAAATGCTCCAAATCTCAAGAGAAAGATTGAATTTTGGGGGTGGTGTCCTCATAAATCTGACTTTTTTTTATGCTGGACTAATATGTGAACGGAGGTCCTGAACATCACAGGAATCCAGATGAGGAGCCTCAAAATCACAGGCACGCGTGGAGGTTGTATCAGAGGTTTTTTTAGAGATGCAGTCTTTTTATTGAATCCTCATGGCACAGGCAGTAAGTCTTGCTACCTCCTGGACTGCCCCAGGAGCGTGTTCATTAACTCCCACCATCTTCTGCATTAGCATTGGCTTCTGTGCTCCATTTAGATTTTCTTTAGAGCATTACATAAACAACTATCATGTAAATACAGGCGTTTGTAATGGTGGTTTTAAATTAAAAAGACTTTTGGATTCATGCAAGTAGACACATGCTTGCACAAAATAACTTTTGGCTTTCCCCTAACACTTTTCAGAATAATTTAAAGGAAGAAAAGATTTGCAAACAGTTGTAAAAGAGCCATAAAAAACTGTCAAATACCAGACCTTCAGCTAATTGTAAACTGTTTTGCTCTTGGAAGTCATACAACATTGATCTCATAGTTACTTCATTAAGAAGGTGCTTCTCTCTAGCACAGGAGCTGCTTGCCTAGGTAGCCATGAGCAAAAATAGCAAGAGATGTTGGGCTTCTGCTATGAATGCCCAGTATAAACTAGAATAGCTCCAGGCAAGTGAAGTATTCTGTACCAAAAAGGAAGGCAAGTGTTGCAGGGAGCTGAACAGGAAAAAGCTGCAGAGCTGAAAGCTGCTTTTCTCTGCTCCCAACTCCTTCACCCTAGAAAAGGCACAGCATCTGCAGCCCTTTGCGGGCAGGATGGCAGAGGTGGGGTGTGTTTTGGAAGGATCCACTGGCACAAGAGGATGCAGCTCTGGGTGATGAGTGTGGTAGCACTTGCAGGCTTCCTCTCTGACTGACTGTCCTTATGGAGTATGGTTTAATTTTCAATTTTCAAAGGAAGATGTGAAAAAAAAAGCCTTTCCTGGACAGAGAATTGGCTGACATCCTCAGCCAGCTGGTTAGTTGTATATTTTTTTTTTTTTCAGTATACCAAGGAAGACAAGCATTCATGGTCAGCTTTTTCTGGTTGGAATTTAAAAAAAAAAAAAAAAAAAAAGTCAATAGTCCATTTGACTAAATTGGTAGAAAAAAATTTTCTCTAAACTCAGCTGTAATGCTGCAGCTGGGCAGTGTTTTGCTTGAAGAACGTGCCCAGCTCTTGGAATGGTGTCCTTCCAATGTTGCAAACTGGAGTGTCTGCTTCAGGGAAATATTAATAGCAACCCACTGGGTCTCATCCCTAGTGTGTTCAATCAGTCTCTCTCCTTTAACCAGTTTCTAAAGCTCTATCATTAAATCTCTTTAAGAAGGGAAATTCTTGCCTTTGTGTGTTGGCTGAGCTGATGAATGGTCGCCTGTTATCTGCTCGGTCCATGACTGAGTCAGGCTGTCAGAGACACAGAGCTGAAGTCAAAGGGACTTTATTTCAGGCTGCTCTACCTCCTCTGGCTTAGCCATGGAGTGGATTCTCTTCCCATCTGTTCCTGAAGCAGAAACCTCCTGTTTGACAAGAGAGAGGACTGGGGATTTTATCTGGCCCAGCCATTTCCTTCTCAATTTCCTTCCCCCGCAGCAATCCTGTGCTGATCCTTCACCTCCATCCATGGGTTCGGGACATGGCCTCCTTTGCATTGATTTTTCCAGTTGCTAAATAGTGTGTCATTGCTTGTCCCTGGTGAATTTGGACATCACCCAGATGTACCCAGTTGCTTGAATTCCAAGTCTGCACTGGCAGCTGAATGTCTTGGTTTGCAGATGTTGATCTGCTACTTGGGAGGTTAAAATCACGCCAGTTCTTCTACAAAAGTATCAGCTTTTCTCTGAAAAACTCAAATGTGAGTTATCTGACAGCAGGGCTGTGCTTACAGAGTCCAGCTTGGGTGCAGTCCTGAGCACAGGGTGTGTGTACAGGACTGTTCAGACCAGTTTCAGTACAGGATTTTTATTGGGTGATGCAGCTGAAGCATGCAGGCAGGGTGATGTTCTCCCCTACCCCAGAAGTAACTCCTGGTAGGGAATGGGTTTCCAAACTTTAATCAGGGATGTTCTGCTGATTGTTTCATTTTTACTAGGTGCTGAATTCCTGGCCAAGAGATGGTGCAGGGGAGAGGATGGGGTAGACAGGAGGTGGCCTACAGTGCAGCACACAGAAAAAGATCAGGGAATGATCCAGCACTTAATAATTCAAGAAGAAATTCCTGGACGTACAAATGAAACAGAAGCCAATAGGAAAAAAAAAAAATAGAGCCCTGAAAATCATCATCATGCCCAGATTCATACCAGGTACCATCCCCTGTGCAATGGTCTGAGGCACTGCTGTCCTTGCTCACTTAGGTGTGACTTCTCCAATTCATTCACCTTCCTCATCAGAAGCACGTCAGAGACTCATTGAACCACCCCACAGATTTTGGCCTGGTTGTCTCTGTAGTAACTCTCAGCTTTGTGTTTTATGTATGGTATGCTTAAGTGGTTTGGAAAGCATTAGGAAATAGGAAGGGACTACACACACTGCACAGCGTGCTCAAGGAAGCCCTGCTGAGCGACTCCCCCATGACTCCAAGGTGGTGAGACCAGTTGGTGTTCCTTGCTTCATGTCTCACAATCCTGCCCTTCTCTGACTCAACTGCTGCTCACAGTGAGTTCTCCTGTATCTTCTTGCCTCATCTTGTGGGGTTTTTTTTTATGTGTATCTGTATTTCCAAAGCTTTCTCCATTATGAGAACCACTGGGTGTGTGGCTGTTAAGCACCACTCTGACTTGAGACTGCTTTTGCATCCCTTCATGGCTTTGTTCTGCCTTGCAGAGACAAGTTTTTCCCCAGTTTTCCCAGCTTTCCTCAGTTTTGCCCCATTTTAACCACCTTCCTGTATCCCAGAGCCATCAGTACCTCTTCAGTGCATCAGTGCCACAAAGCTCAAATAGTCCCTGTCTGCTGGCAGCACTTTTGTTTCCCAGTTACAACCCTTTCGGGTATGATGGGGCCTGTCTCAGAGAACACATCTTATTTTTGGACTCTGCTCTGCAATGTGCTTTTGTAGCAGCCAGCAGCACTGTCTGCCAGTGGAACGGGGCACTGGGGTCTGTCACACATTGTCCCCTGTGGGGTA
This sequence comes from Picathartes gymnocephalus, assembly GCA_013390045.1. NCBI lineage: Eukaryota > Metazoa > Chordata > Aves > Passeriformes > Picathartidae > Picathartes > Picathartes gymnocephalus. Next base: position 1,530,702 of record WEKY01049427.1, read on the forward strand.
GGAGGGGAATATCAGATCCTTATCCTAGAGCTGGGCAAGCAGAGGTACAGGGCGCGTGCAGCTGGGCAGAAAGTCCACGAAAAAGAGGAAAACCAAGCATGGACCTCCTGATGGAATCTCCAGCTGGTGGCTGAACTCCAGGGCTGTTTTTTCCCCACAGTGACAGCCTTAGTTGGTCTCCAGAAACTGCTACAATATGAATATTCAGTGGCAATGAAATATGCACAATATGGTAAGCCAGGGTGAGGATCTTGAGGGCTTGATGAACTTTGTGACAGCATTACTCTGTTGTAGGGCCACGACTGATGCAGGAATTGATTTCTCAGCTCAGGCTTCACTGTTTGAGCAGAGTTCACCCCTGTTTGCTTTTCATAATAGCATTATTACACCTCGCTGGCAGCAGGACAAGGGAGAAGCAACCACGCAGCTTTTCATTCCTCGTGTGCTCCTGTGCAATAATGAGCGGTGGTGAACACCAGCCTGTCAGGCTTGGATTTTGCATATCTGATGGGTTATCAGCTGACTATCACAGTATTAACACTAATGTGAAAGACTCCTGGTTTAACTCGGAATTTTCCAACAGCTACAGGACAAAGACCCAGAGAGTTTCAATATTAAAGAAAAGGGAGGAAAAAAAAAGCAAAGCCATGCTGCAGTAGCAAGAATACAAAAAAAAAAAAAATTGCATCTTTAAACTTTTCTTTTTCTCCTGATCTACTTTCTGTATGACTCATGAGCCGGGCTCTAAAATGGCCTCCAAACATGCATGCATAATTTTGCACATCTGAGTGTCTGCATATGCAGTGCTCTTAAATATCCCGAGGCGCTGGCTTTGCTGCTGGGGCGGAGCAGGGAAGGGGCAAAGGAGCTCATCCCGAGAAGGGCCCAAATTTGTGTTAGCATCACTTCCCTGATGGCCCTACCCAGCCGTCCATGTGCTCAGGTCAACCACCAGCATCAGTGCAGCCCCCTCCTCTCCACAGGTTTATGCTGGGCTTGTTAGGTTGGAAAATGTGTCTATTTCTAGTGTTTTGTTTTGGGTTTGTTTTTTTTGGTTTTTTTTTTTTTTTGTCTTTTGGCATTTTTCGGTCCTCTTCTCCTATGAAGGATATAGCCATAGAAAGAAGATAGTGGCTTTCTGAGTATATTCCAAGAACTAGCTGGTCAAGGGAGGTCTGAGGGAGAGCCAGTCTTTGGAAAAAATCACACACGAAGCTTTAGAAATAAGGCCTTGAGCACCTTTGGGTCCATGGCATTGCTTTTTTTGCTTTTTACCAATATGGCAGCGGGTCCTGCCATCTCTCCTCATGGAATCCACAGATAAATAGGCTAAAAATGAAACCCACTTACCTTTTTTTTTTCCTTTCAATGATTCCTGATGGAAACCCTTTTAAAGCAGTCATCTTATCTGTGCTGCTCATTTTTGTAAAATAATTAAGAGCTCTTAAATGGCTCGCAGGTGTCAGAACAGGGTTTTCACCCTCAGGAAGGGATGTACAAACTGTTTCCAGCTGAGGTAATAGAGGCCAGTTAACAGCCAGTCAAGGGTGGCTCTTTCAACAGTTTAGATAATAAAGCCCAATTTTTAGGGGCTGTGTGCAGGTGACATCCCCTGTTCTGAAGGTGGCCTGTGTGTACAGTGACCCTCGACACGTGTTTCAGGTGCTGCTGTTGGTTGGGGTAGGGTGAGCATACCTGATATAGCAGAAAGGTGTTGATTTGATTAAAATCTGCATCTATTGTCTGGCAGAAGCCCTGAAGCCCCCTTTTACCCTTTCTGCTTGCAGAAAGAAGTGCAATTTTCATTCAGCATAGATGTTTCCCTTTCATCCCTGAAGCTAATTTTTTTTTTTTTCCTGCAGCAGTTTTGGTGAAATTATGTATCACTTGTGATAATTCATTTTAAAAATTCCTGAGCTGTGTGGCGTACTTTCATGAAAATTCATTTAGATAAAATTAGATATTATTGTTTAATGAGGTGGCATTTCAATTTAGACCTTGCATCATGCATATACCAAGAGTTTTTTATGGAATAGTTAGGTTCATTTGAGTAATAAAGGCTGAATCATGGGGGCTTTAATTCTTAATCGCTGTGAGGATTGTTATCTGTGGGATGTGAGCTGTCTTAGTGGCATTCAATCAAGTGTCCACTTAGCCGTGACCAGAAGTAATTGCTCCCAAGTGGGTTGCACAATGACCTGTTAATACTTGCTTTGACCCTCTGACCTTGTCTGCCCCATTGTTTAGGATTTTATAGCGAGCGAGTCTGCATTTCTGTGGGGTCAAGTAGATATCTGAGGTCAAACATTTTCTGATTACTCCGTGGTGCACACTGTAGGTCTGTGGAGTTGTTGCATAGCAATAGTCACCGCTCCGGAGCAGGATGCGCGGGGTTGGGAAATTGTCTTCCTGAATGCATGTAAACAGTTTAATATTTTACTGAAAGAAGTTCATCTTGTAAATTAGGTATGAATAATACATTTGTAATTACTACTCATGTCTTTAAACACTTGTGTCTTAATTGGCTTGGGTATTTTTTTAATGTATTTGCGTTTTGTCTGGGAAGTTAATTGTAACTTGCAGAGATGGCGGGTGAGTTGTGTAGACTGGGAATGGCTTCGTCCTGCATCCTTTTGGCACCTAGGCTTGTGTCAGTGCTTCTGGCTGAGTTGAAGTGGGGATTGCTTCATCCCTGCCTCGGACTGCTGCCACAGACTATTTTATGTGCCTCTCACAGCCTTCCAGAATTAGTTTGACCTACTTGTTGATGACTGCGACCCGTGGCCAGTTGGGATGTCCTGTATTAATTTATTGGCCATAGTTAAATGCTGCTGGAAGTGTGGTCATATTGTGCAGTCATTTGCAGGGGGGCTGGCCGTGTTGTGTAGCAGAAATGTGGTATTTTCCTAGCAGTGTATCTGGCACAAACAAAGCCTTGGTATTGTTTGTAGCACTACTCCCTCTTTTCATGTCTTGTTTCCTGAGTTCAGTAGCCAAAACACTTCTGCACACCCTTCAGCCTTGTGGGTCAGCTTTGCTCTGAAATACCTTCTATGCCCATCTCTCTGCATTGCATCCTAGTGAAAATATTTTGATCGTTGCTCCCTGAGCAGGGCTGGTGGGATGACACAAAGCAGTTGGATCAGGATACAGTTTGGGGACAAACACAGCTAGCGTTCCTCTGAGAGAGGCAGACTATAGGCAACTGAGTAAGCAAGAAGCGAGTGCTAGAGACAAAATTATATAGCATATGTGGGGGAGAAAAACAAAACAGTGACTCTGTTTCCACTGCCAGAATATTTCAAAACAAACAAACAAGAGCGCGCAGCAAAGCACGCCTTGCAGCGAAGGGAACCTGTGGGTTTTCCTCCCTACGCCTGAGGCTGTGAGTGGATCTGCTCCTGCCAGAACACTCTGGAGAGTTTGGACTGTCCCTGCTCCGATTCTCACCTAATGTTGCTTCGCTGGATGGAGCCATCTCTTGTCCTGGGGCCTGCAAAAATCCCTGGTAAGCAGGACCAGGAGTGGGGAGCTTCAGCCTCTTTCCCTCGGAGCCAGTAGGGTGGGGAGGCTGCAGGGGACAGTGCTGGAAAGGCAGCAGCTGCATATTTTAATGTTGATGGTTATAAAAATAGTGTATCAGGAAAAGAGCAAACGGCGTCAGCTGCACTGGGGAACCATAGTTTGGATATTCTGAAAAGTTTATTCCCTGAAAAGGTGGTCAGGAACTGAACAGTCTGCCTGGAGAGGTGGTGGAGTCACCGTCCCTGAAAGTGTTCAGAAAATGTGTGGGTGGTGCTTAGTGACATGGTTTAGTGGTGAACATGGCAAATCTGGGTTAATGGTTGTAGACTGGGTCTCGCACTGGGAGGAACTTGCTTTTGGGAGAAAGATCTCGTGCCCAATCCAGAATAAACAGAGTATTTCTTAACTTTCAAAAGGAATGCAAGCAGATGGTGTGGAAATGAAAGATCCCATTTAACACAGATACTGCAACCTTGATCTTGTTTTGTTTTTCTTTGTTTTGTTTTGGTTTTGTTTGGTTTTGGTTTTGGTGTCTTTTTTTTTTTTTTTTTAAAAGTCGGGAAACTTCTGAGGTATTGCAGAGGGTTTTGGTGAAGCCTGCATTTCCCACATGCTTGGGTCTGTGCAATGCCTTTGTAGGTGGTGTGTGGTTTGTGTCAGTCATCAGTCAGGTACTAATGGTGATAGAGCTACATTCAGCCTCTGAACCCAATGCTGAGCACATTGATCTCTGCAAGCACTTTCATACAAGCTGGGGGAGCTGCAGGCTTGTAGCCACAGTTTTCAGCCATCTCTAGAGTTCCCTTCTGTAGCTCAGGCAAAGGCAGAATTCCACTTCAGCCTCAGACATTGCTGTGATGAACCCTTCCTTTGCCGTGATATCAATCAGGTATTTCATCTTTTCCCCTGCAGACTAAGCAGCAGCGCAGATTGGCCGTTAGAATTAATTTCGTGCAGGAAGCAAGAGCTGAATGTTCCAGCATCTCCAAATTTCATTTTGGTTGAAGAGGGCATTCCTCATACCTGCTACTCTTCCAGTTACAATCCTTTCAAAGAAAATATGACACTTCTCATGGGTCCGGGTTTGGAGATGAAGTTTTAGGGGATCAGTGTAGCATCCTTGGATGCAGGTTGGAGCAGCTGTTGAGCCAAGTGAACAAAAGGATTAAAAAAAACCTACAGCAATTGTTTGTGGCGCTTTGAGCTTTTCCTGTTATGACTGGTTGCATCTTGTTGCTTTTCTGAATCCACTACTGAGACTGCATCACAAGAAGGTGAAACTCCTGTGTCAGCCCAGCCATGTCCCCATGTGACAGCGGTGCCATGTGCCTCCTCCCATTAGTCTGTGTTTTGAAAAGGTTTTTTTATTAATGCTGTGTACCTGTTGGCGTGGTCCTAGGATACCTTGCAGAGCTGCTCCTGCCAAGCACTGAACAGCCCTAAAAGTTGTCAAAACTTTAAATGAGAAGCAGCGGCACTCGGCACCTTCCAGGATAGAGCAATTTAAAAAGGAAAAAGAAAAAAACCCACACAACAAAAAACATGAGATGTAGTTATGCAAATTATGACCTTTAAATGCATTTTATATTTGGATTGAAGTTGCTAACGCATTCTTTCCAAGTTCTGTCTTTTCAGTGCAATTCTGCTTCAGGTGCTTCTCCTTTGTATTGGTGGAGCCGAGCGGTGCCGGTGCTGCGGAGGGAGCGCGGGACACGATGTCTGGGAAAAGCAGCCACCGTGCTCTGGGATGGGTAGTGCTCAGTGAGAGAGGAGCCTAAATAGGTGGATTTTAATTTCTCTGGAGGGTCTGAGCACGTTAACTAGATGGCAGATTCCTCATTAGCTAGATGGATTAAAATTGGTATCATGGCTGATGCCTATCCTGACTAATACGTGTAAGTAACAGCTCGCTCTACTAGAGCTGTTGGATGTGGCTTGGGTGGAGGAGAGGAATTGGCTTCTGCGGAGGATATTTGCAAAAAGTCACATTTCCACCATATGTTAGCAGGAGTCTCTTTGGATGCAGGTTTTGGATGGAGTCCTCTGTTGCTGTAGTCTGGTTTGTCCTTTTTCTACCACTAGTTCTGAATCATCCCAGCTACTTGGACTCTTCTCTGTGTTTCCTGAAGGACACTGGGAACATTTCTGCTGGCTCAGCTGCCTTTCGCCTCTTACTTCATCTTGATGAAGAAGTAAGGTCTGGAGCACTGAAGGAGAAATTTTTTGTCAGTAAGGAGTGAGGAGGGCTGGGGAAAAAAAAGCAGGAAATTCTGCCAAATTTAAAAAAAAAAAAAAAAAAAAAAAAAGACAAAAGGTACCATGAACCTCATCAATCCTGATTTAGGTCTGGCTTGTGACAAATCATTATGTAGGAAGGGAGATATCCCTTTAATTTTTAATAGCTTTGCTGTGAAGTTTTATTAGGCAATAATCTGGATCCTGAGTGGATAAAAGATAAGTGTGAGGGCCAAGTAATTCTTTCCCCTCCTGTGCAGCTGGGAGAGGAAGAGAAGGGGTCATGGAGAGCTGGCAGCCTCCCGAAGCTCAGAGCAGCATCCTCCTGTGTGCCACAGGCTCACCGAGTGCTTCCAAATGGATGTTTACAACATAAATATGTTCAGGATGTGGGTAGCGAGAGAAGTGTGGGAATAGACGCGAAGGTGCATGGGAGTGGGGATGCGAAGGGGGAGGTGTGAAGAGAGCCAGGAGAGTGTGATGCACATTTTGCAGATAACTTCTCTTCGGGTACCTCCTTCCAAAGCCTGGGTGTGGACTTGCTGCTCCTACCAGTGTGTCCTGGGGCTTTCTGTTGGCTGCAGAGAGGTTCTCTCCCCCATCTCTGCTAACATCACCAGCCCCTTGCTTCCAGGACGGTTTATTTCCAGGGCTCAGTGGCTGATAATGAGCACAGATTGGTCAAATAGCTTAATTTGTAGTTTGGTGGTTGGTGGTTGGCGTTTCTCACCGTATTTCCCAGGCACTGAATGCTACAGACACTTCACTGGCACTTAATAAAGCAGTGCAGGGCACTCCTCGATAATACAATCCTTATGCCAGCCCTGCTGCTAAGCCCAGGAGTCCCTCAGGCAGTAGCAGAGAACTCCACTTGGCGTTGCTGCTTGTTTCACTCCTGTCTCAGATGACTAGGCAGCATTTCGGAGATTTTAAGGCAGCGTGTTATTGCAGCATCTGGGGTGAAATTACCACTTACAGATGTAGAAGTGACAATCTGACTCCCTTTGGCTGTGGAGCTCTGGTGACTTGGGCAGGCTGGTGGTGTGGGGTACCTTCATTGCACTCTGACAACCACCAGGAATGAGCATCTGGCCCTCTCTTGTCATTTTTCCCCCCTTCTTTTTTTGAACATCTGCTCGCCTGATTGTTTTCTGGTTTTGTTATTTTTTGTTCTTTTTTTTTTGTCTTTTCTGTGGCTCTTTTAATTTGTGGTGAATGTGTATTTAATGTAAGTAAGATGTTAGCTTCTGTCTAGTTTTTCAGCAAGCATTCCAGTAATTACTGAAGTACCTTTGAATGCTACAGCTGCTATTTCTAAGTTAGGGAATCACATTTTCTGAGCATTTTTAACTGAATTCACATGGGTAAAACTTGGCATTCAGATTGCCGTCCCACATATCTTATTTTGTGTTGATCCTTTAAGTTAGTGTATCAACTTTGTATTTGATTGAAATGGTAAAAATGGCTTCTTGCTGCTTTGGGTGGGCTTGTAGTGATGTTGTTTTATGAAATTGTTTTAATTTTTTAAAAAGTCCGTTGGTTTGGGCCCTGAAATTACTTTTTTTTTTTTTTGCTACTGCTGTAGGCCAGTGTCTCTTTTATTTTTTTCCTTTCTTTTCCCCCTCCCTCTCTGTCCTCCTTAGCCCTTATTAGTGTGAATCAGTCACTGTTATTTTAATATTACTTGGGTTTTTTTTTATATTGTGTCTCTAAGGAATTTCCCAGAGCGTGGTTTGTTCCTTTCTGCTCATGTCAGGCAATCTCTTCATGCCAAAGGATGTTGGCTAAGGCCAGGCTTCCCCCCGTGCCCTCGGCACTGTGAACTCAGTTTTTCCAAGTGCTGCTGGAGAGCCCTGAACCGAGTTCCTGTTGATTTTAGAAAATTAAAAAACAACCAGCACGGTTTTGAATTCACCTTATCTGTTCATCACAAATAGATGCATTCTGTCCATAGGGTTGGGATGGCCCTGGATCGGCTGCACTGGTGCCAGTGCTTTGCTTTGAATTACTGGAATGCTGGGTGGATTTGAGGATGTCCCAGTGCTGTCGTCACAGCTCCAGCCCAGCTCCATGCTCTGCAGCATGAACTGACTTGCTCTCTTTTTCCTCTCCCTTTCTTCCTTTTCAAGCTGTGATGTCTGGTCCAGAGGAAATGTGATTTTTTGCATTTTTTTCTGCTCAGAAAAAAGTGGTTGGGTTTGTTTTGTTTTGCTTTTTTTTTCATTTTTGAAACCATTTTCTGGCGCTTAAAAGTTGAAATGTAGCAAGGGGGGAAAAAAAGCCCGAAGGAAGAGATCTGAAGTTTGACCTCCAAATATACGTAGTAGATGTGGTGGAAATTACAGAGCTTTTCTATGGAGCAAGTAAGGTACAATGTGTGGTTTGTTTCTGTGGGCTGGTGTGCCAAATGTAGGGTAGATGAGTTAACAGTGAAACCTAAAGTGATTGATCTGGTAGAGCTAAGGACTTAAATAAATTATGTTATTTAGTAACACAAATTTTGCGAAAAGGTTTCAGTCTTAGAATAAAAGTCTGAGTATACAGCTGGACTTAATTAACTACTAGTATTAATTTATACCATTGATATTAGCAATAGTTTTATTCAATTTTAATATTTGAGCTGCTTAACTCTTGCTTATGGTAAATGTCCCTTTTACAGGACATATAAAATGATGCTTCACGTGTAGTTATTTGATTACATACATTCGGGAGAGAAACAGATACAAACTTGAAGGATAGATGGTGGAGTTTGACTTGAACTCTCGTTTTATTTTCATGTTACTGGAAGTTGGTATTTATAGGCCCTGCAGTACTTGGTGCTCCCTGATTCTGCCACGCGAGGTAGATTCAGATGAGTAGGCCTGGAGGAACACCCATTTCTTTCTCAGGATCAACGAGGTCAAGAAAAGTTGTGCCCATGTGTACAAAACTGTTTTTAAGTGGCTAATCTAAATTAGAATAAATCTGTGTCCCACCAGTTAAACTTTGAATGCATGGCTGATACTGTTCACTATTTTAAACAAGCAGCATAATAGATGCAAAAAATCAAATATTTTAGAGAAAATACTTGGAGAGTTGAGACATTAATTTAGACATTAATTTTGCCAATATAAAATCTGTTTCGCAGGGATTTAAAAAGCCTTATTGCCACCCTGGGTACAGTGGAATGAAGACGAAACACCATCAGGGAATGACTGTCCTGTGAGCTGTCTGCAGGATGCTCACGGGTGGAAAATGACCCAAAATGCCCTGCCCATGGGGCCTTTGGTTGTGTGGTGGGGTGGGCTCCCCTGACCCAGGACCTGCAGGGAGAGCATCCAGATAGGACTGTGGATTTTGGCTCATGGGCGTTTTCAGAATCGCTTAAACTCGGGGAATTCATAACTTTGGAATTCGGCGGATTTGCACAACTCTGCACATCTGTGCCTCCGCCAGCTTCCTGCCTTCCTCACCCTGAGCATCCTGGGCTAAAAACCTCGTGATTAATGGCCCCACTCACGGGCTTGAGCTCCGGAGCATCTTATCAGCAGCCCTGGGAAGGTGAAATCGGCCACTGCCGAGAGGGAACGGCAGTGCTGGGTGAGCCCAGGCTAGGCTGGGGCGGCTGCTCTGTGGTTTGTTGTGTCTGGTTTGGTTCCTACTTTTCGAGTTGCAGTTGCATTTGGTCATTCGAAGCTTATTTTCCTAGTCTGGCCCAGCCAGCAGGATCCCCGTGCGCTGCAGGGGAACATAAAACATCAGCCTTTAAGCTGGAGTGCTCAGTAGATAAGGATTTTAAGACTCTTGCATCATGCGCTGTGTCTTATGGGCTTACTTAGTATACTCCATTTGATTTAATTTAGATATTGAATAAGGAGAAACACTTTTAAAGCCAGAAAAAGTACTGCACGTTGTAGCGCCTCTTGTTTCCCCATTGCCTTAAAGACAGATGGCCAGGAGGGCCATCTTAGGCTGTGATTACATTTATTTAATTGTAGGCAGTAACAGGGTGTTTTCAAACTGCTTAAAAATGATGTTACGCCTTATCTGTGAAGTGTTTCAAAAAGCCAGCAAGAATTCCTTGGGCTTTTGTTTTCTTCTTTTCTGTGACTAAACGTAAAGAGTAAGTTTTCAACCTTTTCAAGGATTAGGAAATGTGCAAAATTAGTGGATTATTTCAATCCTATGCATGGGGGGGTGCATGGAAGTCATTGGGTGGCTTGGCCAGTGGTCTCCCCTGTCACTTCCCATCCCATAAATACAGATACAAACTGTGAGCGAGTTGCTGTAAATGTTAGTTAGTTTGAGCACTGCTGGGTCTCCATTTATCCTGCTAAAAGGTTTGGTTTGCTGCGTGTTTGTGTTGGCAGGATTGGGGAAGACTGGGGAGCAGGAGGTGCTGTCGGATGGCTTTCCCACGAAATAGGGTGACCCTCTGGATGGGGTTTGCTTGGCGTGGGGCAGCAGTGCTGGTGTCACCACCCTGAAGGAGCTGTGACAAGGGGCTGCTGTCTGTGCACAGTATAGATTAGCAGAATAGCAAACCTGCCACAGAACATTTTAGTGCAGCAGTGAGCAGGGAGCTGGCAGGAGAAGTGAAATATTTGCAAGTCGTAAAGGAAGCGGGTTTGGGAGTTCTGAGGTGGGATTGGGATTGTTTGCAAAGATCCCTGGGCTGTCCAAGATGCTTGTGCTGGATTTCATCACTGTAACAGGCTTGCGTGCCTTTCACTGAATGCCACAAAAAGTGCCTTTGGATTAAAACAGATTTGCATTTATTATTTTATATGGCATATATTTATATAATACGTTCTTGCATTCATTTATATATATAGATAACTTTACATTTGAGACTATTAGTTGTTGCATGAATCTGCACCACCCTGCAGTAATCACGGCTGCACATCCTCTCTCAGTCAGTGAGAGCCTGGAGGATCTTCAGAGTGGGTGAAAATTATCCCAGACATAGGTTTAAAAAAAGAAAGGGGAAAAAAAAAAAAGGGCAAAAGAAAAGCAGGCCTCCCAAAAGCTGTGGTGGAACCCGGTATTAGCAAATGCTTCTAGGAAGTTTGACTGAGAGCCATATGGCAATGTGGGGAGTATTATCCATCGCTCCAGAAGTTGGTCTCTGAATCAGCCTATTGACTTCAACAGCACTTAATCATGTGTTTTAGTTCTTCTTTGAAAAGGCTTGCATTCCTGAATCATGTCCTCCGATTTTAACCACTAGACGGTACTTTGTTGTGTGGTAGCAGACAAGTTCAGTCAGATTTCTGTGACTAAGTTTGCAAGTTGTGACTGCATCACTAGTGAAGTATGCTGATGAATATTCCCCTTCTTATCAGAATCCAAACATTTGCTGCTGTTCCTGAATTTTAGGGTGAGACTCAGTCACTTCTGGGAAGGAGTTGGTGGGATGCTGTGGGATACTCTGGATGGTCTGTGTTCATCTGTTGCGTTGTGGATGCTGTAATGGAAACAAACAGAGGCAAAACCAGTGATCTCAAATTACTGCCTTGAATTCTGCTTTCAAAATCCCTGAGTGTTGGTGGTGATCAAGCCCATAAAATAAACCGAGAACCAGTTGTGTGGGTCCAAATTTGGATTGTATTTGGATGCTTGAAGGGACTGCGGAGCCTCAGATGTGGCTCTGCTGCGTCAGGGGTGATTTGGACTCTGGTGGAAGGAAAGGTGGGTTTGTGTGTCTTTTTGGGATGTACTGGTTTGTGTCCGTGGCATCCACAAGTGCCCCCTGCCCTGGTGTTTCTGCACAGGTGGAGTTGCCAGGTGCCACCCGTGGGCTGCAAGGAGCCACAGAGCAGAACTGCAGGGGAAGTTTGTTCCCCTTTCTGCTGTAGAGTTCCTGGGGATTCCTGCTCTACTCGGTCCATTATTAAGAGGAAACTCAGGGCAAACCCCTGTGCCACCACCTGGCTTGGCACGCAGAGTGCAAAAATCCCTGTCCCAGCCCTCTCCTGGTGAGGGGGTGCACGGGCTTTGCTTTCATCCCTAAGATTCATTATATTTCAGCAGAATTTTTTGTCTCACCTTTCTGTGTTTTTACAGCTAAAGCAGTTTTTATTTCCCAACTTTCAACATCTGGAATTCGGTTTCAGTTTATTAAAAAAAAAAAAAAAATTCATAATCCACAGTCTGGATGAAACACCAATGCCTTTGTATTTGTCCGCAATTTTTAGTTTCAATTTTGTAGCCTTGGTAAATGCCAGAAGTCCCAAGTCATTGCATGTTCAGTAGCTGCCATTCCTTAGGCTTAAATTTTACATTCTTTTTTTTTTTTTTTTTCCTGTTAGACACTTTTCTAATTGGGGATAATACCAAAATGATTAATCAAATTAAGCATGAGAGCAAAGTGGCTGGTGCACAAAGCTGTGTATTGCTGCTGTGTTCAGCAGCGAGGTTCTCTCCCTGTAGCTGAAGTTCCTTAATGGGCCTCTTAGGCTCTGTTGGGTTTTTTTTTTTTTAATAAGGTGCTGTGTAGATCCCATTGACTTCAGTTGTTGATTGGGATGTCTGACAGCCGGGAAATTAAGCCCCTTCTTTGTGACCGAGTTGAAGGCCAGATTTTCAGGGATTTTTGAATGCTTAGCACCCATAATTGGTGTTAGATTTTTTTTTTTTTTTT
>WEKY01049427.1:1543124-1571245 GCA_013390045.1 Picathartes gymnocephalus
TTTTTTGGAAAAAGTTCAGTTCTCATTTGGACATAAAAATAAGGGTGAGAGATTATGATACTTGTAGCGACTGGTGCTGCTGGTATATAAAGAAGTTTCTTTAACACAACCTGACTAATGAGCTGATTACTGTCCCAATAAGTTTTGTTCCGCATTTCTGCCTTGTTTGCGGATGCTGAGCATTCCTGTATATTCTGCTCCTGGAGGTGAAACTTCCTTACTTCAGCTGCATTTTTCTGTGTTTTCTATAGTGATTGTGAGGGACAAGGAGGGGGCAGAATGAGTTGAGTAAATTAGACAACTGTTGGAAGAAAGGGGGACATGCAAAATCAAGTGTTCTACTTGCGTAATCTGTTTAACACCAGCGAGGCTCGAAGCCTTGTGGGACACGGGAATAAAAGGAACATCTGTGCAGGCCACATGGCATGCTCCGGAGGAGCCCTCCATCCCAGGCAGCTCTGCTCTATTTGCAAATAAAAGCTCCAACCAACATCAAAAAGTTGAGGTGGATCCCAGCTGAAAGGGGAGAACAAATGTTACCACTCGGTCCAGTGAGGTTCCCCTTGCAAGCAGGCTTTGTGGTCTTTTTAGGGATGCTTTGGACATGTGTTTCCAATGCAGCTTATTTAAAGGGGGAAGAAAAAGGAGGGGAAAAGAAAAAGGTTATTTATTTTTGGAGAAAAAATTACCTGTATTGAAACCTTTTAGCTGAGCATCTCAAGCTGCAATCAAAATGTATTAGAAATAAGAATAAGGATGTTAGGAGTTTTTTTTGGGGGGAGGGGGTATGTTTTGTTTGATTGGGTTTTGGTGGGTTTTTTTTGGTTGTTTCTTATTTCTTTTTTTTTTCCCACCTGGATGTAGACATGGTGAGATCCCAAGGCTTTCCTTTCTGATCTAACTCCCTTTATTTTGCTGCTGGTTCTGGTGGCTGATAAACAGCTCCATGGTTAGGCAGAGCCCTGGGGAGCTTCTCTGCCCTCACTCCCCCAGGATACTAGCCAGAGGGGAGGATAAACAAGCCAGCAGTACATTTTATTTCCATTTGGAACCTGTTAGAGTGCAAGGACACATCTAGTTTGGGGCTTTGGGTTTTCTAGACAGGCTGTATTGTTTTTAACAGAGTCATGTATCAGCAAGCCTGGTAATCTGTACCAAGAAGGCACGTATTTTTAATATGTAAATAGGAAAGGATGGTGTTTCATCTTTATTCCAATGTACCCAGGGTGGCAATAAAGCTTTTTAAATCCCTGTGAAACAGATTGTATATGGCAAAATTAATGTCTCAACTCTCCAAGTATTTTCTCTAAAATATTTGAATTTTTGCGTTTATTATGCCGCTTGTTTAAAATAGCGAGCGATATCAGCCGTGCATTCAAAGCTTAATTGGTGGAACACAGATTTATTCTAATTTAAAACAGGCACTTAAAAACAGTTTTGTATATATGTATACATGGGCACAACTTTTCATACAGTTGTCTGTTTTGGAGCAGTCTCTTAGGCACTGATATACAAGTTGAACCTGTTTTCTTTTGTGCAACATGGCTTTGAGAAATGATTAGTTAAAACAGGGTTCTGTAGTTGCAGTGCAGTCAGTAAACAGGCTGACATGAGTCGTGCGTGAGATGATTGAAGTTCTGCCTTTGATCAGGCCTGGATTGTGCCAGGTACAGTCCCGAGCTGTGTGCCGATGCGTATGTGGATGTATTCGTGTGCTGGTGAAAGCTGCTTTAAGGAAAATTTGCCACAGCAGGATGATGATGGAGGAGCAGCAAAAGGAACTGCAGCCATGTGCTCATTCATGTCACCCTCCCCAGGCAGGGCATGGGTATCTGGAGATGGCTTTGGATGGTTTTCCTCCTTTTTCAGTCACATTTGTCATTCGTCTTTATTTCCTCAGCCCCTTTCTGACTCACATCTCTCCTTGCCGTCATTTTGGAAGGATTTCCCCTCTGCCCCCTGTTTTGTCCTTTAAACTGAGCTCTGTTCTGATGCCCCATGTGGTGCTGGGGGGATGTTTTGCAGTTCTGGGGGGGTTGGTGCAGGTAACCCGGCCAGACCTGTGTGGCAATCCCTGACTCGCTGCGGTGGAGCACGGGAATTGCAGATACTTTCTTCTTTTGCAGCCACTTGCTGTTTTCTGCCATTGCAGCTCTTCTCATTCTCCTGTGCACACAGGGATGCCTCTGGTGCCTGTCAGGTGTGTCCTGCTCCCTCCCGCCCAGACAGTCCTTGGCGTGGGTGGCGCTTCCAGCCCGAGCCACTCAGGCACTGCTGCACGTGGTGCTGTTCCTTTACAACAAAAACTCTCGACAAGTCTTCAGTGCACCAGGGACTGCAGCCAGTTTTGCAGTTTGATGTGGGAAATGATGTTCTGGGTTCCTTCAAAAGCCCCAGGAGCAGCTGGACCCCAGGGTGGAGATGCACAGAGAGGGAAAGGTGAGGGACCTCCTGCTGATGAGATGAGGTCCACAGTGATCTGCCAGATCGTCTGAGCTGTGTGCCTCTGCCTTTGAGATTTAAACAGTGAAATATTAAAACTTGTCTTTCAAATCTGCTCAATATTACGAAGATTAATTTTTGTTGGGGGCAGATTAATAGGTTTCCTATTCTGATTAATACAGTGATAATAAAAACGTTGTGATTGCTGGAATTAATGAAGCCCAGATTCCTGTTTCAAGGTTTGATTGACTTTGTACTTCAGTTATGCTAGAGCTGCTGCATCTCATTGCCCCTTATCGAGCTGTAGCCTTCGAAGAATCTGTATGGGAGCAGGGCAGCACAGAAGGTCTGTGTTAGAGGGCTGTATTGGACGCCCTGTCAAAAAATCTTTTGGGGAAGAAGGTTTGCTAAACACCGATCAAGAGTTTTGCTCGTGTTGCAGCAGTATTAGAGTTTCTGTGTCTTTAACCCAGCATGCTATTTTTGTGCAAGTTGTAGAAGAGGAGTGGCCAACTCAAATGTGTGGGCACATCATTAAAAGCTTCAATTTGTCAATGCCAGATCGAACTCGAGTGTGTGGGTAGATCATTACAGGCTTGAGTTTATCAGAACCGATCTATAATCTGTTCCTCTCTCTCCTCCACCCTTCCCCCCAGCAGTAGGGGTTGTTTCTCCAGGTTCTCCAGTGCCGAGGTGCATGGAAGTGCCTGAGCTGCCTCTGTGCCCCTGGGCTGTGCTGGGCTCCCTCCTGGCAGTCCTGCTCTGCTGGACTCAGCCTGGAGCTGCTGCTGTGCCTGGAGCCAGCTGGCTCTGGGACACCTCATCCAGTGGTCTGGAGGCCACTGGAGGGGCAAGCCCTGGAGTTAATGCTGTGAGAACTTGTGTCTGTGGGAGCTCTCTGCTCCCATTAATCCAAGGGAATCAAGATGCAGGTGGGGCTGTGTGCAGAAAGTACGTGGTGATCGTGTAGGCTTTGTTCCCTTGGGAAACCTGGCTGAAGGAATGTTTTGTGCAGTATTATGATGAGGTCAGTTTTGGATGGCGTAAGAAGCATCCATTTTTCCGGGTGCACTGTCAGAGTTCAGGCCAAGCTGGATGGAATGTCTTCATCTTCTCCCAGTACTCCCTTCTTATTCCTTTGGCAGAAGCTCTCCCAGCTTCCAAGTCTGCTTGTTGGCACAACAGTGTCAAGATATTCCTTATGTTGAGGAAGGATGTGAGGAATGATCTGCAGGTGAGGACAGGTCTTTGGTACACTGTAGCCCTCATCCTCTGCAGACCATATATATTATTTATTAATTTTGCTTCAAAAGTATTGAACATTAACTTTTTTGAGCAAGCATTAACTAAAATGAGCCTCGATTCCTCATCTTCTGAACGGGGCTGATGATACTTTCCTGCCCTACAGATGTGTCATGGATATAGATTAGCAGTTGAATACTGTGGTGCAGCAGGTCAGCTGGAGAAATCTTGTCCCAGCATATGTAGATGCAGCTTTCTGCTCAGCTACAAACCTATCTGCATATCTGTCATCAAGCACAGCAATAAAGCAAGGCTCGGATGTGTGCTTCTGACACTGCTCCATTGCTTCTCTCAAGTGCTCTGCCCCTCATGAATAAAATACAACCAGTGCAGGATGCAGGTCACTTTTTTTTTGCAGGTATTTCAGAGTCTCTGAGAAAGAAGTAACTTTTTAGCATAAATGCTGTTTAAAAACCCCTTTTGGATCTATTTTTATTGTGTAGCACAGTTTTGTAATAGGGTCACATAATCCCTATATTTAGATTTCTGAACCCTTGTGATCTTTGAGCCGTTGCATATTCAGCAAAGAACGGGAGAAAGCCCCAGGGCCAGAGGAGTTACCTGGATTTTGTCTTACAAAATTTCGTGCAGTTGTTGCTAGGACAGAAGCTTCCAGATGTTTGTCAGGAAGGCTGCAGTGGACTGCCAAAATAATTAACTCCATGAGATCAGTGTGGGGATGGCAGCACTTGCCCCTGTCAGAGCGCTGGTGGATGTGGGAGGGCTGGGAACAGCCACTGCCTTGGGGATGCTGTTCAGGGTGAAGATTGGGGCATGAAGGGCTCAGAAGCACCACAGGTGATTTTTTGCTTTCATACTTTCTCTTCTTCCAGTTTTTCGAGATGGTTTTTTCCATTGCAAAGTTTGTTTTGTCCCCTGGGGTTTATGCTGCAGGTCCCTGTCGTGCACAGGTCCAGGGAGCAGAGGCTTTCCCAGTGTTGGTGAATCCATTAGGGCAGAGTGTACGCTTCCCCAGTTTGGGCAGGCACCAAAGGTGCTGTTTAAATCCCATGTGGTTTCATGGGTGTGATGCAGAACAGCCCTGGGAACACCTCCGGTTGTATTTCTGAGTATGAGTTGTTACTCAGTTACTCAGTGAAGATATTATACATCTTATTTTTAAAAAAACCTTATTAGTAACATGGATGTTTCATTTGTACAGGGAGCAGCTTCCTCTGAGCTAAACTTAAGCTCAATCTGTGTTACTAATAGCTGGGGAAAAAAACCATACTAATTGGTATTTCTTAACTGATGTTTGCAAATTTTGCCTTTCCATCCCAAATATCAAATAGTTTTTATATGTGTTTTTCCTTATCTCAGAGGAAAGATTAATGCTAACAAGAGATTCTACATTTTATTAAGGTTTTATCAGGATGCAGTGAGTGAAGACAGAGAGTAAATAGTTCAGAAATTCAGAGAGTGTTATATTTTGATAATGCAAAGTAGGTTAAAGTAGCTGGATTTTGTACTCAGCGCAGTGTTTTCAGGCAGAATGTGGATTTGGATGGTGACACGTTTTGATATTTAGAAGGAACATAAGCTCTCCTGTCGGAGGAGCACGTTGCAAATGTGAAATAAGCATTTGTCTCTAAAAACCTTTCTTAATATTGTAAGTTTTGGTTTTATTTAAAGCCAAATAGAGTCTGCTGTGTGATAGTTTGATACATAGACATGCTTCTGTAATTCTCCCCCCAGCTTCAGCATTCATAACCACCTTTTCACTTTCAAAGGAAAACGATAGGCTTTGATATGATTCTAACTGAGTGAAGTTTTAAAACATGTTTTTGTCTTTCAGTCTCCTGAGAACATTTTTTCTGAGTGACTCCGGCTTCCAGACATATTTGCCATGAGAAGGGTTCCAATCCTTTCCTGTATTTGCCCTGAGTCATGAATGGATATGTGTGATGCCTGCAAGTAAAACTGGTGAGTTGTCAAGCCTGAGTTTGCAATAACTCTCACTTATTCTTTCTTACAAATTCTCTTTCCCTCATTCTTTTCTCCCCTTTTTAATTTGGTGGGGGGAGAGGGGGGGTTGTATTTTCTGTGTTTAAAAGCAAGTCACCACTATTTTTAAAAAAACCCAAAGCAACCTTTGTTGTAATGAAATAGCAGAAATACCAAATACTACCTGTACAGAAAAAATACTCTTTTCCTTTCTTTTTTCTCTTCATCCTCTCAAATTCTATGAGCTGTGAGGTCTTTGGTAATAAAGCTCCTGCAGGCAAAGCTACTGCCCAAAACTGAAGCCTTGCAGATAGACAGGATCTAAACCAAGCTCGTGTGGACAATTCGTGTCGTGATTAAATATGGATGCGGAGAGGTCTCCTCACCGTCGTGTCTCACATGATGGACTCTCAAAGGAGCCATTGCCAACAGATAATTAGATCCAGCCTTTGCTGCACTTGCATCCCAGTGACAAAATGGTGTCACTGGTACACAGGAGAGCTGTCCCATGGCGTGAGCTTCACCTTGGTGCTGCTGCCCAGCCTGGGGACACGGGGACAAAGCCTTCAGCAGCCTGTTCTCATCAAGCTCGAGAGGCTGGTGGAGTGAGACCCCTCCTCTGTTAAGGGCCAGATGCCTTTCCTGGTGGGGTTACCCCCCAGAGAAGCCCCTGGTTCCTTTTGTTGTGCATTTTCCAGCTGGTGCTGTCCCCCAGGAACCTGGCATGGGGGAGCTTTTCATGCCCACTCCTCTTACCTGCCTGCTCCTGATAGCCTCTCCCAATAACTGGGGTGAGAGGAGGGGCAGTATTAGTTTGGAAAAACAAGAATCATCTCAATTCTGCAGCAAAATTGCAAAGTTTGTGTAAGAAATCTTTCAAACCCTGGAAATCTGCATAATTAAATTGCGTAGGAATTGGGAGCACAAATTGTTTTTTAAAATAAATTCAAGTTTCTATTATATATTTAATATCCCTCTGTGTGTTGGAAAGTGCATTTCAATTCAAAGATTATAAAAGCTGAGAAATTCGCACATCAGTGAATTGTGATTTTTTTTTTTTTTTAAAGTTTCCGTTTTTTCTTTTTTTTTTTCCAGAGGTAGCATAATTACCATGTCATTTAGCAAAGATTATAATAGCTGTTAAGTTTTTACCGACTGGTATAGTAAACAGTTGAATAAACCCATATGGCAGCTCAAAGAATGCATAGAGGAGAGGGATTCTTACCATTTCCTTCATGTCTGAATTACCAACCTCACTGATATGACCGAGATCCCCAAATGGGGACCAATTCCAGACTTCTCCAGTCATGCAAAAATTTCTCACTGCTCTGTCGCATATGAATCAATTGACTTTAATCAGGGTGGTTAGGTAATTAATTATTTCTTTGTGCCTATAAAGTATGCATGGGAAATGTAGGGTTATATGCAAGGTACATGCCTCGATTTAAAGCACTCTGTGCATTTGCTTAATGCCTCTTTAATAAATGTAAATAATGCCTGAGGTCGGAATCTTAATACCCAGGTATTGTTAAAGATCAGGGCCCTTCTAAGGCTGGCATGGGTGCAGTGTGGCATCGCTGGGCGCTGTGACAGCCCCGTGGCACTGCTTGTAATGGTGCTTTGTGTCTGGTCTCAGGGTGGCAAACAGAAGGACCAGAGTGTTTCAAAGCAGCCACTTGAAATACCAGGTTGAATTATGGAGGTGTGGAGCTGTGGCCAGCCAGCACCTGGAGTAAAGACAAAGTGTTTGAGTAACGTGCCCTCTGGATACCTTCAGTATTGAAAAATAAAAGCAATGAGAAGAAGGATTGCTAACTCCCTCCAAATGCTGGCTTGAACAAAGAAAAAGACTTGTGCTGTTCCTCCTACAATTCACTTACTTCCAGTTATCTTAAAATTTTCATGTCACATAATAGCTTTAAAACACCTTCTGAATGCATTAGACTTTCTAGGTGCTTAGGAAATATTGCAGAATAATAACACGAAATGACCAAGCATTGAGCATTCCCACTGGAAAGGAGCAGTTGGCCCAAACTGGTGCTTGTGTTCATCTTAACCCTGATGTACGACCGGCCCTCCACCATAATTCTATCAAGAGATGGTAAGTTGCCTAGCAATGTGCTGACTGCAGAGGGTACGTGTCGAGCTAATTCAGTTTTTGTTCTCCTTTTCCTTGAGAGTTCAGCTTAAAGGAGTGATCCTTTCTCTGGCTGCAGCAAGAGCCACTTCTCGGCGGTCTCTCTTGTTCCCCACTCGAGTGTCCCTGGTGATGTCAGGAATTCATTCACCGCCGTACGAGCCTTAAAAGTTTCCAGCTTATTGAGTAACCAAATGTGGTTTCTGCTGATTGTGCTGACTGAATACGTAGGGCCTTTCGAAGAGGGAAGGGTTTTATTTAAAGCAGAGCGTTTAGTTGTATACCATTTTACGGCAGGCAAAGGTCATCTGGGGTAAGCAGCCAGAACAGTGAATTGCCTCGTTGCAGCACCTCGGAAAATGAGACAGAAGGATACAGTAAAAGGTTTTAACAAATTGCTCGTAGTTATAAATTTTTAAAGTCGAGGAGCTGGTGCTGTGTACGATTTTAAATTGGAGATAACCATGCTTGTACGATAAATTGAGTTAAGAATGGAACAAATCAAAATAATGGGGTGGTACTAAAAGCACCTGGTGGTGCTGCTGGTGGGGCTGAACACGGAGCAGACGGCACATCAGGGACCTGCTGTGTCCCTGCGCTTCCCACATGGATTTGTGGGGATCTTTCCTTGTAACTGTGCCCCTCTCCTGCCTCAGTGCTCCCCTCTGCATCCTGGTTACAGAAAGGGCTGGATTTGCCCCGTGATGCTTCTTGTGATAACCAGGGAGCCAGAGCCGGAGGGGTTTGTCCATGGGGCAGGAGTGGGCTCCCCCAGGTTGTGCCAGCCCAGATGTGTGTCAGTGGGGTGGGGGAGCTCCAGAACCCCTGCCTGGCATCCCCTGGCAGAGCTGCTCAGAGGGAGAGGCGGCAGCAGCCCAGAGATGTCACTTCTGTCCTGGCAGGATCTCCCTTGCTCCTTATGGCAACAGTGGCTACAGAAAGACTTGGTTTTTCTGAAACTTTTCTGTCCGTGGAACTTTCTCTGTGGCAGGGGGAGGAGAGAAGAAGTAATTTTAACAATTTAATAAAGTACATAATGTAAGTTTTATAAGCTGGTGTGAATGCTCCTAAGTATTTTGGTCTTTTTTCATAACACAATGAACCTAATATTGGTAAAAATACAGATCTTAGCTGCCACCATAAAGAGAGGCTAGATTTAATAAACAGTTATGAATGTTGGCAGCTGCCTATCAGATTGTATAACATCGGCTATAGCACATGAAGACAGTGTCAACTTACATTTTATCTCAGAAGTATTTTCAAAGCATTTATTTTGCTTTCTCTTGAGTCCTTAACCTAATTCAAGTTATATAATTGGCGGAATATTTTTCCACACCGCTAATTGGCTGGGTGCCAGCATGGAAACCATTGTATGACTTGATGATGATCAGGAATTAACATGACATTTGCGTGGTGGTAATGGAATACATTAGTAATGTAATTCATGACTGTAAGAAAGAGACCATCATCTCCCACCTCTGATCAGCAGGAGGGGCTGGGAGGATGATGAAATGCTCCCAGCAGGCACCTCACAGCAGTGGCTGGCCAATCTCGATGTCAAATTTAGTTTTAAATTCTTCAGACAAAGCTGTAATGCTTACCAATTAATTACTACAAATGTCAATTAAAAATCTACCAAATAATGCAGTAAGATTAAATTTCAATTAAAAAAATTACATTTAACAAGGAAGATACAACATTATTTTAATGAATTCTGCTGAAGGTGACAGTTTATCTAGATATATTTATACCGTGTAGGTGGATCTAAATTCATTGGATGATGTTAACCATGTTACTCAGTGTACATATTAGTTTTGAAAATTATTTCGACTTTGGCTATGTCCTGGAGGTGCTGGGGCATCAGGGGGCATTTCTCATCTCCAGGAGAAGGGGGAATTTCACGCCTTCTCAGTAAAAAAATTTTCTCACGCCTAAACTGAAGGCTTTAGTGTAGAATTCTATCCTGACCAAATTTGTGGTATTTTTCATTGCTTTATATTTAGAAAAACAAATGGAGTATTTTTGTTGTGGCAATAGAGCAAGTCCTGACTTTTCTATGTCTGTAATGATTTCTTGGGACAGTTTCTGAAGTAATCTGTTTTATCATACAAATAATACCTATTATTCCAATAAATCACGTAACAGGAAAAGATTTTGCTGTGGGAAGGTGGTGAACTTCAGGTCCCGAGCAGAGCTTTTATCTGCAAGGCTTCACCCTTGCTTGGTAGATGTTGTGAATGCATGATTAAAATCACCTCCTTGATACTTGAGATGCTTGAAGAGATATTTTGAACCAGGACTGGCACAGCAGAGATGTTGTGGGGCGTGTGAAGTTGTGAGTTCGCAGGTGTGTGTTCCACAAACTCTTGTAAAGCACCTGTGCCTCTTTAGGTGCAGAGTGCTAACAGTGCAAAGTGGGCTTTGTAGATGGAGTTTTGTGTGGCAGCAGCTTTGTTTTTGTTGCTCAGGGGCAGTTCTTAGATGTTGGAGATAGAGGTGCTGGTGCTTTGGGAAGGCGTGAGTGCCTGCAGTTACCGACGTGGCACAGGGGCAGAGCTGGGCTGTGCAAATGGCTATCTTGGTATTAAAGTATTTATGAGATCTGAAAAATACTTTATCAGCTTCCTTGAACTTCTTTTCTGAGAGCTTTTATTATGTTTTCACACCGTCACGTCTAGGTAAGAGGGAAGACATAATTGAAGAAGCAGATTTTATGTGTCAAGCCAGCACGGAAAGAAGTCCCCTCTCAGGGACCGGAGGCTCCTTTTCCTTGGCACTGTTGTGTCTGGAGCTATCAAGTTTCAGCAGGTTTTAACTTAATATAAGATACAAAAAAAATACATTGCACGTGCAGAAAATCAGAGAAGCCAAACAACTGCTCATGGCAGGTTACAGTAGTGATAATTCTCTCTGGTCCCTTGGATGCTGCTCAGGCTTTGGGCATTGGTGGGTGGGTGCAGCGGGCATGATCTGTCTCTCTGCTGCAATTCAGATACCTCTGGGTATTGGTAACAGCTTTACAGGATCATTCCTGCTTTGTGCTATTATGTGATAAAACTACCACCAGCAGGAGATGGGAGGCAGCCTTTTTTTTTTACTATAAGGGCCTCAGAAATGGATGATATGGAAGTGGAAGAGCAGTGGAAACATTTTCTCACCAGTCCTCACAGACAGAAAGGTGGTGAAGAGGAAGTTAGAGCAAGGCAGAATCATTTCCTCTCCAGCAGCCAGAAAGCTTTAAACAAGGAGGCAGAGGGGGAAGAGTGGGAGCGCCTAACACCTTTCTGCCAGGAGATAATGGTGTGAGGAACTTGTGGATTTGGGGCACCCACTGGTCAGACAATTAGGCGGCAGCTGGAGCTCCTGCTCTTAAAAACCCATCTTTCCAGGGGCTTTCAGCTCTGCACAGCACCACTCATTTTCTGATTTGAGTCCCAGGAGGAAGCTCTTGCTCTGGCTGTTGTTTGAGAAGAGGTGTACGTGGTACAGCAGGAAGCAAGCACCTTCTGTATCCCAGGTTCTGCTGCTCCCATGTGGAGCTTGTGCCCATCCCGAGCACTCAAGGTAACTGGGCTCCTCACTGGGGTATCCCACAGTGAACCCTGTGCCCATCCTGAGCACTTGAGGTGGTGTCTGGTCTCCTCCTGATTTCCTGCAGGTGAAGATTTTTGCCTTTGGTAGGGAAATGCTTGTCTCTTTCTGTAGGAGTTGGCCAAACACCTTGAAGGAAGAGCATTGTCGACTTTGGAGGAAATATTTTTATCTCTTTGGGTTTTTCCTTTTTTTCCCTTAGTGTAGGGTTATGTCAGCTATATTACATTGAGGGAACACTGAGCTGGGGGAGGAAACTTAAATAAGCTGCCCTCATATTGCCAGTTTATTCCCAGCTTTCATCCACTGATTTACATGCCATGTGAAATAAAAATACCCAGACTTCAGTAGTTTGTTTACCTTTGCTGATATCACTGTGGGGCGACCTGAGGAGATGTAAAAACTGTTCTGGCTCTGACATTTGCATGAGCCGCGAGGTTGGGTGAGAGGAGACAGACACTGCACAAAGTGAAAAGGCAACAGGGTTTATTAAGTCTTCGTCTTACCCTGGTTTATAATATTTAGACAAAAGCAAATACCTCCAGGGAGGCCTTATGAAATGAGAGGCCAGAGGAAGCTCTACAAGCTGCTGGCAGATCCTGTCCTTGTCAGGTGGGTTGGGTGGTGGGATGCTGAGGAGGGGGCTGTGAGGGTCAGGCACACAGGGGGGTCCGGGGTTGCTGCTTGGGGTGGAGGATGTGGACTTAAAGTACTTGTGTAGGACAAGGTCTTTATACTGTCATCGTGATAATGCTCCAGGGGGGAACAGCCTGAAATGCTCTTTGTCTTCATTAATACTTCTTCCCAGCAGAGCCTTAAGAGATCGTTCTCATGTTCAGATATACAAGGAAACCGAATATAGAGTTGTTTGTCATGAAAATCCCATTTATATACAGCGGCTGTAAAATCCCAGATGCTGAGCGTAGAGGGAGGCTGCTCTGTCATCAGCCAGTCGTGGGGAGAGTTGACTATAAAACCGAGCTGTAATTCCCTCTTGACAGGGGTGTGGTGGTTGTGTCTTCAAACAACTTCAAGAGCCTGCCCTGCCAAGCCTTTATGGATTTTGTTCTCACAAGGCAGGTAATAGATAAGTCTGAGCAAGGAGATAGATACAGATATAGATATATATGAAAGGAAGACCTTTGCTCTGGGAAAATATCCATCACTGCTTTTTAAAGTGTGGTTCAGGATTTCAGTGCAGAGCATCTGAAGTGTTCGGGGTCCTTTTGTTGCAGAGGAGGGGCCTGGGGCTGCTCTTGACATCCCCCAAGCATTCAATATTCAATGCCTTGATTCCAGGGCAGCAGGATGTGACCCTCACAGAAAGACAGATGGCACTGGGGAGCTTGATGCTTATTGTTTTCAGCAGAGCTCTACTGGAACCAATAAAGTTGCTGCCACCACTGCTTGGAGCAAAAGTGGCTGCAGCTGAACAAGAGACACAAAATTATCAATTAAAAAAGACATTGCCAAGCCCATTATTTTACTGTTGAAAAAACATCCTCCTTCCCAGTCTTGTCTTTTCCCCACATGGAGTGAATCTTTGGGATATTAATGATCCACTGTCATGTTTGTTTAACATATTTTTTTGACAATGCCTTTTTAGGGTCGAAGCCTGAAGTTTTTCTCCATGTGTTTCAGCTAGGGAAAACTCCCAGTGTCTCACTGGGGCCTCTTCTGAAACAAATGAAGACTAATTTTTCTCAACTTAATTGGGAATTTCATCTGAATAAACAGAGAAAGGCCCAGGCTTTGTTTATATAAAATATCATGAAATGCTGTTCTGCTGAGCAGCTGAATTGCTGCTGGCGAGCTGGTTCTCACCCATGAGATTTCTCATGAAATTGGTGGCCAGAGCCCTCCACAATGGCTCAGTTCTCACGTGGACCACCATGGCCCCATGGTCTCCTGCCTCATCCCTCACTTTTCCTGGATCACTGCAGGCACTTGGGCACAGCTTGGGAGCTAAAGACAGTATCATTTTGGGAGATTAGGCCTTTAACCTGAAATTTCCATGTTTTTGTGGGTTTAAGTCAAACCTTAATACTACTTCAGCATAATGTTTTTGTAGTTTAATGTTCTTACAGTTTTTTACAGTGTTTCTTTTAAATCCTGTCACTGAAGTGTATGAGAGTTGACAAGTGTAAATATGTAGTTAGACAATTTCAAAAGTGTATTATTTACTGATCGACCATAATGGCTCCAAAGGAACCATTATACTCAATCATATCATGTCACTCTGTGGCACTTATTATGATGGTAATATGGATATGCATATTATTTTTTTTTAAGCATGAGAAGCGTTATTGTGCATGTGTAAAAGCTGTTTTTAATTGTCAGTAATGCCCTGAGCTTTTTTTAATACCAAGAATTTAAACCACCTATGGCTACCAACCTGCAAATTGTGGAAGCAAAAATCCATGTCTTTAGGAGGATGGGAAAAAAAGCCTCGCTTGATATTTACAGCAATGCAACTGTGCATCTCCTTAATATGGATCTTTTATAGCTTTATTAGATCCGTGGGCAACCTAGAACCCTAACTTGAGAGCTTGGCAGGTAAAAGCTTTCCATTTTATCTCTGCAGCTTTCATCTGCTCCTGTAAGCTCTTTCCCTGACTTCCTAATTGTGTTTGCAACATTAGCAAATGGGTGATCTGAAAATACCACGCAGCGCAAGTCATGTTAATTCAGGGACCTTTTTTCTTTAAGGTGTCACAGAAGATGTCTTTTTGTAGCAGCGGGGCAGAGAAAGAAGGAGAGAAGGCAGAATGAGAGCAGAAAGTGAACACTGAACCATGTAAAATAAAAGAAAGAGACAAGCAGAGAGCTGGGAGGGCTAAATATGCTCCAGCCTTGCTGAAGAGCTGGTTTCAGGAGAGAGAGGCAAGAGAGCATAAGCAGGAGCTCGCTTGCTAGAAAATGTCTTTTGTGGAGAAGATGGGAGGAGAGTTTGAGTTTTACCGAGCAGAGGTGAGGAGCTAAGGTGCGAATTTGGCATGGCGCACGGCAGATCGATCGCGGAGCAATAATTAGAGAGAGGAGGAGGAATCAGAAGTGTTTCTTAACTTAGAAACAAGGATGTGACTGGCTGCTGGCTGTTGCTACTTGGAAGCAGGTAAAAAAGAAAGGAATCTGTTGGGCAAAGTCCTCACCGCAGAAGACACAATGAAGGTGGAATCCAGCTTGTGGTTGTTGAGGGGAGATGTGGGAAAGGAAAACCCAGTGCTGTCCAAGAGCTCTCCACCATCCAGCAGGGCAGTGACCCCTCTGCAGGAGCTCTTCTGGGGCTGAGTCCTCCCTGGGTGTGTCCGTGGGAAAACCTCCCACAGGAAATGCATTTTGCTGTAGATACGGAAGATTAACCATAAGGTGCTAGAATGAGACCATTTTGAATAGTTCAGGAGAAGAAGGACACATACAGGTCTTGAACTGGTAAAGAGCCAGATTTCCTTGCAACAGTTTTTAAATGAATAAAAGTAACAAGTTTTTTGTGGTTGGGGGTTTTTTTGGGTGTTATTTTTTCGGGGATTTTTTTGTTGTTTGGGTTTTTGTTGGTGGTGGTGTTTTTGCTAATTCTGCAGTAATTCTAACTTGTCTCTCTTTCTGAAATTGTATTGAAACCAGTTGTTCTCTTCTGAAATACTGAACAAGAAACACAAAAACAAATAAATGTACTCTTACTATTTCTGTCCTTGACCTACATAAACAGCTGTATAGTCAGGCTCAGTCTGGGGCAAGTCGGACATAATTTTTGAGATAGTTCCTGGTTAGAAAAGTTACTTGTTGAAGTCTCATCACCAAGAATATGAAATACTGGTGTTTCTGCTGGGATCATTAGTTTAATATTCTGAAGAAATTGTATAACTGCTGGTTTGTATAAGAGGAAGAAATTTATGAAGCTGCAGTGCATTTGTACACACACATGCACTAGCACACAACACTTGTTGATGATTCAGAGAAGGAGTAGAGTAATTCAGCTCTTGGACTGCCTCATGTGTGATTGGCTTCCTTTCTGGGGGACTTATTTTAGGGAAAAATCAATGTCAACTGAAAAACATTCCATTCTGAAAAGACAAAAATTCCCCTACTTGTGAAAATGTGTCTTGGCAGCTGATTTAACTTATGATACAAGATTTAACACTTTTCACTAAACATGAATTTTTTACCATGGCAACAGCTACGTTACGGGCCACATGTTGGAGACTTGCATGTTGTTGCAGAAACTTGTAGCTCACCACATTTAGCCGAGTCCTTGTTTCCACTGGCAGAAGGAGCCCACTCCTGCAGCTGTTTTGGGCACAGATCTCCTGGTGGGGCCCGTGGGCATCCCCCTGCCCCCAGCAAGGTGATGCTCTGTCAGGTGTATTTGGGGTGATGTGTAGGCAAAGCACTTGGTGACAGAATAACCCAATAAAACTCATGGTTTTGCCTCCAATTTGCCTTTCCAGTGTCAGGGTGGCAAGAGCTTTCTAAGAGTTTCACTTCTTCAGATTCTCTCTCTGTGCCCTATACCCCTGCCCAGCACCCCATGGACACAGGCAGCTCAACCCCGCTTTGCCACGTGCAGTCACAGTTCTGTTGTGTCCCCCCGGCCTGGCTGGTCCTCACCCTGTCCCCCTGCTCCTGTCTCAGCTCCTTGTCACCTCTCATTTGTGGTGGAGTGGCTTTTCAGGCGACGTTAATTGAATCACCCTCATCAGGGACTTCATAGAAGTGTGATGGGCAGGACGGAGCCCTGGCAGATGGCAGCCCCTGACAAGAGAGATGCGTGGCTGGGCTGTGCCTGTGCTCCAGAGGTGATGGGCTGGAGCTTCTGCAGAAGCACAAACTTCCTGCCTTTGGAGCTGTGAAAAGAGCAGGCCAACATGAGCAAAGGGAAGGATGGCTTCAGATGGTTGAGGCTGGGTTTTTTCCTCAAACCAGGTAATCATTCAGTAAAATTGTGTATCCTAGCTGTGAAGGACTAGGTGTGAAATAGTAAGAGAATTTAAGTTTATAGGTAATTGCAAACATCTGCAGGTACCTTGAGTAGGAGCAGTTTTATTTAATCTTAAAAGTTAGGAATAGTATAAGTTCTCTTGTTTTAGGACAAAGCTCAGAGAGGCTTAGACAGAAAGCCCTGTTTCCAGAGTGAAAACTCTCAGTTCAGGTGTTTCTTGTACCTTTCTCTGAAGTGTCTGGTCTTGGCCATTGTTAAGGAGTGACCAAGCATGTTAATGTGCCCTTCTGGGCACTGCTAGGACCTTTGCCCTTTTCCTTTCATGCAAAACAGCCCAATTTAAATGAAACCCGCTATGCAAAGCAGAAACTCGACATGTGGGGGTACTCATCCCCATCAGTTCTGGGCTGTGGTGGCACAGGGAAATGTGTCCTCTACACGCCCAGTTCTGCTGGTCCCATGTCCCCAGCACAACTCCCTCCCTTGGCTGTAAGACTGGTTTAAATCTGGCCTTTACTTGGTGTGAATTCTCCAAGCTGTGCTGGTCCAGAACTTAAATAATTTGCTTCTCTTTTTAGCATCGTGTCTTTTAAAGGTGTTATATTTGTTTCCATTTAGTGCTAAATTAAAATTAAATGGTTCTGCTTTGTAGATGTAATAGTGTACAAATATATCTATTTTTAAATCCTTTTAGCCCATGTCTATAAGACTAAGAAAAAAGCAGCAGAGTCGGGGCCTCTGATTTTTGTTTTACTCGAATCAAACACCCTATTGGGGTTTCAATTATAAGTGAATGTTACACTTGTTTGTTACTAAGGTGACTACAGTGTGAAGGTTATGTGGATGTTGTAGTATTACAAATGCAGAGATAATGCAAAAAAGAAAAATAGTTGTGTTGGCTAAAATCATCTTAATCCTGTAGCATAAAGTTGCACACTGTCCTACATTTCAATTTTTGTTCTATTAAATTACCTGTTTAATAATTTGAATCCAGTGTTATTTTTATATTATATTGCAAATGTGTGACTGTGAGGTTATTTTTAAGATATATTTATTAAGGGAATGAATACAATAAGACAAGTCATTGCAGCCCACGTACAGTTCCTTGACTTCTCATTTTGTGATGTTTCAATTGCATATGATTACCGAATATAAGTTTTAACTTTTATGGGGGTTCATTAGAGATGCAGCTGTGTAGAGAGAAATTCAATAGAATTTGATAATTTTTTAAGCTCTAAAAAGTGTAGTGAGATGGAGCAACTTGATGGAGCGTAACTCAAACTTCTGACTTTGAGCTTGGCTGCACAATTGTGGGATCTTCAGGGGCTTAGCAGGGCTACAGTGGAAATTTGCTGCTGATGGGGAGAGGAAGGGCACAAATACGAGCTCTGTGTGTTTGGGGTGTGGTAGACTACAGCATCTCAAATCAAAGGCAGTGCCCTTTTTTTTTCTGGGTAGGACACAGAGAAGAGGTGATGTCCTTGCTCGGGGCCATGCTGGGCCTCATGTCCTTGCTTACTTTTAAATATTTGCTGCTGATGGCTTTTCCAGGTAGGGCCTTGTGGGGTGGAAAAGCTGGATTTGCCTTGCCTCAGAGCAGAAAATACCTCAGCTTTACTGGGAGCCTGGTTGCTGCCTGTGGGAAGTGGAGAGGAGGGAAGGGCAGTGGCACTGGGGAGCGCAGGTGTGTTGGTTTCGTTCTGCCTGCAGAACATCATCCCCAGAAAAATGGTGTTCCTGGGCCATGCCACCTCCCACGGCAAGGGAAAACAGATGAAAAGCAATGAAGCACACAATTACATAATGAAAAACAATAAAATGCATTTTCTAATATGTACTACTAGTGACCATATGACTTTATTAAAAAACTAAATGTGATTACATTTCCAAGTATTGTGCTGTGTGATGAACTCTGGGGAAAAACTGACGAACAACTTAGAAGGAGAAGACTTCTTGTTTAATATAAACCTCAGACTTTGAAGTGACACATAGCAGGGAATAAATGTCCATCATCTATCAAATGAGGTTTGAACGGTTTAGGTCACACTAGACAAACACTTCTCACCCTAAAACCTTCTTTTCATCTTCATTCATCAACAACACCTTAAGCTTGTGCCCCTCTTTTTCTTTTCCACTCTCTCAAAAAACAATAATCTACTTGATGCCTACAAATCACTTCTGGCTGGCACTCGTTAGGTGAGTTATGAGCTGTGGCTGCTGCTGCTCCCATCGGAGCTGCCTCCTGTGCAGGGAGAAGAGGGGGTTGCAGGTTTGGGAAGAGGTGGAGGAGGGAGAAGTGCTGCAGAAATGCCGGTTGTAGACAAGGGAGGCAGTGAGCAGAAAATGCCGGTGAGGTAAGAGACATAACTCCAGGAGGATTCCTGCATGGCAGATTCCTTTCTTGAACTGGAGATGGGGAAACAATGGCTCTGCTGTGTTTTTTGCCACTGTACGTGTGGCAGGTTTGGAGCCTTCAAACACAAAGGCAAACCTCCATGGGCAGGCTGGAGAAGTTTGTTCTCTTCTGCAGATTTCTCAAGCTGCCCTGGTGGGTGCTTAGACCCATAAACTCATCTTCAATTTGGTTTCTTAGTTGCAGGCTAACCTACATCACTGTGCCTTGTAATTTCTTCCTGTTGCCTCCTCTGAAGTCCTTGGCTGGGCTGTGCATGAGGCGTTCAAATCACATTTCCTAGTAGGAAACCACCTCTCTTACACTAATCCTTGTCCAATAACTCCTAATTTTGATTCTTACCCTTTTCCAACTCATGGGACTCCTCTTGGATTAGTTTCCCTGTGGCAGTTTCCCCCCTCACACTGCTTGCTTGTTCCTCCCTCACTGGTTCTTTTTTCTTTCACAGATACTTTTCTGACTCCATCTCCAACTGCCTGGAAGTGATTTTTTGAGCAGCTCAGTTCCCCTGGTTTTCACAGGCCACAGACTTTTTTTCCCTCTTCTTTTCTGCCTTCCTCCTTGTTTTTTGTGGTTCTGGGAAACAGCCTGGCAGACATGGCTTCCTCACAACCACTGGCTGATGTTAATCTATGGGACTGCAGGGCACGTGGGTAGCAACAAGGCAGAATTTTGTGTGGAAATTTCATTAAATCTGGCAAGGAGAACTTGTTGGGAGGGCACAGACAGGCTAGGGAGAGAAGTCACCATTTTGCTTGCAACGTAAGTTGATTTTTTTTCCCCCATTTCCATTTTAAACATTGCTTCACCTTGTTCTAATGTGGGATTTGGATGATGCCACTATCTGTGGTGTTGTGGCACAGCATCAGGGACCATGGTGGGGAGGTCTGTCACCCACCCAGCCCACCTCTGGCATCTTGGAGTTGCTGTCCCATGCTCAGCACCCTCTGGATGTATTCTCAGGGGAGTTTTGGGTATCACTACTCTTTGAAATTTGTCACAGTGATGTAAAATCCTCAGGGTATGGCTGGTGGTGGGGTGGGGGAGCTCCAGGTGGTCAGAGGGGACCAGGAAATCTGCAGCCTCATTAATGAGGGAAGGAGGATTCACACATTTGTGGGAACTGGTCACACATCATGGAGTATCACGAGGTAAGCCAATTTCCTACCCCAGTACCTTCTTTTCCACTTCTCTCCTTCACAGTTTGAAAACCATAAATCACCTATTTGAAATATATTTAAAGAGAAGAATATTTTCCCCTGCATTCCCATTTAATGCTTTGTAGCGAGTACAGTTGGGATCATTCATGTGCTAAAGCAAGAGAAAAATTCTTCTTTGATACTGTGTCTTCATTTTAGACAGTTTCCTCTTTTACTCAGTTCTAGATGATAATTCTGAGTCCTTAGATGCTGCTCATTCTGTCACAAAAAGAAAATGCAAAACAGGACATTTTAATATTAGTAATAATGAATGTTTACATGATTAGCTCAATTACTTTGTTCAGTTTGACGTTTTGTCATTGTGGACCTGTCTTCCTCTCTCTTTTAAAGTGCGTTAGTAGTGATGGGAAGTGCAGGGGTGGGGCTGTGATCCAGGTCTTGCTCAGCATCTCCCTGGAAGGAGCAGGGATTCTTACCCCTCACAGCACCTACCACCTCGGGCAGACTTGCCAACACATCTCCTTGCCCTGGACTCTTAGGGACACTTATTTGAACCTCAGTAAAATACAAGTCTTTGAGAAGGTTTATGCTAAAAATACATATTTTGCCCGTGAAATGAAAGAGGTGCATCTCCTGTGTGGCCCTTTAAAGTCTGTACGAGACTGGGTCATTCCCTGGTCTAGAAATTCTCCTTTGTGAATCAGCTCTGTGTTGTAAGGGTGAGTTATTCATCCAACCTGTAATTGCTGTTGTCTGACACATTTATTTTACAGATTTCGGGTGTACATAGTTAGGAAAAGTGCTGTTCTGCAAAGAAGGTTTCTGGCCAAAAAGAAAAAGAGAGCTGTGGAGGTTCTGGTGATATTGGAAGGAAAACACCTCAGAGGGTTTTGTTCTTGGTGTTTTTACTCAAAAGAAGCAGCAAGGACAACTGTGTTAACAGCAGGGTGCCGCTGAATGATCGAGACGCTGAAGGAATGGCTCGTTTTCCTGTTATGTCACTGCTTTGGCTTTCTCATTCTTGTTCCTCTGTTTCTCCAGAAAGGCCCAGCAGCCTGCAGATAACAGAAATTAAATTAGTATTGATAAAACATTAGACACTCCTATTAATATTGACAGTCTGTCGATACTGTTGTGCTACTTTTGTAATACGGGATGTTAACGGATAATACTTTAAATAAAAACACACTAATCTTGTAATCATTGAACGTGTAGCGGGGTCTCGGCTGGGTTCAGTCCTCCCCCAGCCCTGCCTGGCAGCCCTGCCTGCCTCCAGCTCCCCGTGGAACCCCCGAGGGTCGGGAATGTTGTTCCTTCTGGGCTCAGTCCCACAAAGTTGTGGTGGGGCAGAGGTGATGGTGTGGTAAAACAGGGGTAGGGATGGGGATCTATTCTCCATGGTGGTGAGGCTGCTTTGAAGACCTGTCTGTCCCTTGCACTGAGCTCTGGGGGGCTGTGGGTGGGTGCAGCCCTGACTGTGGGGTCAGTCCCAAAACAAAAGGGAGTTTGAGTCCCGTGGTAGCTGCCGGTGTTTGATGGGGTGCTGTCCTCCCTCGCCGTGTGTGTCCACAAAGTTCGGGGCAGGAGGCAGCACGAGGATGACTTCAGGTTCTGATGCAAGGCAGCAAACCACAATTCCCTGTTGGACCTGAGCGTGTAGGGGGTGAGAATACGTGAGGTCAAAGCAGTGCCCTTAATCTGTGGTTCTTGTCCTAATACTTAGCACATGTTAGCAGATCCACATTTCTTGTGAACTTTTTTTTTTTCCTTTTAAGTCTATCATGAAAATCACCATGTTCATCAGAGCTAAAGTTATTTGTTAAATGGCCTAAAAAATACGCATTAAACAATAACGATTACTTTGGTAAACACAGATGTCCTTATATAATGCAGTGGGTTTTGTACACGAATTTGTACATGTCTGTGAAACTGAATTTGCCATCTACCTTGAAAAATGGGAACCACAATCCACTTTAATTGCTTGTCCCTGAGCCCCCTGTTCCACCTGCTGTGCTGCTGCAATCTCCTGGTGCAGTGCTGAAATCCGTGGCACACCAGGACAGGCTCAGCCACGAGCAGGCTGGCACTTGCAGATGTGTGCCCATCGTGGGAGGCAGCAGGCAACAGCCTTAACTTCTGCCTCTTTGTTTTCCAGCTCTGAGGGTATTTTTATAAGCGGGACGGAAAACCCTTTATCTTGCTGAAAACCATCTAGTGATGATCAGTTATTCACCGCATTATTAATGCTTATTTGGACGTTGCTTGGACTGCTGGGTTTAACAGCTTCCCCGTTATGTATTGAGTAAAATGAAATACATGTCACAACAGCGGTGCTATGATGCTGACAACCGTCCTTGGCTGTGCATCTCATTAGAGAGATATACATTATTCTTTGTTGTGTATCTGTGAATGACAGAAGTTGACAAACATCTTTTAAGAAGTTGCTGTTGGGAGAAAGTTACATTTATGGCGAAAAACCCAAGAAGAAACTGCTTGTTATGAAGGTAAATAATTATTTCCCACACTTGTGTTTCATAAATCACCCTCTTCTGTCATAGTCAGTACTTTTTACTTTGTTATTGCATGTATGTTGAAGGAGATCCTCCCCTGGATCACTTGCTCTTGGAAAGAAATCCTGGAGGGTTCAAAGCTCAGTTTGTATTGAAACTTGGACTTAAAATAGGATGAAAATCTTTGTATTCCACAGTTTTAAAGACTGAATTGATTCTCTGATTGTAACAACGCACATTAATTCCCAGGGGACAGTTGAATTTTTCCATAATATTTTTGGGGGGCAAAGGGCATTAACTTGACAGAGGAAAGATCCTCAGGAGGAGAACTACCAGGTAGGGGCCTGGCTTGCTGTCAGCTGAACAGTGAAGCTGTACTTTAAAACACCATTTTCCAGATGCATGATACATTTGCATAATTTATCTCAGCCTGCATTTCTGCAGGTTGCTGGCACTGTCCCCTCTCAGTGCCTGCCTGACTTCAGGGCAGGAGCAGTGACTGCCTGCAGTGATGGTCTGCGTGTGCTTAAGGACCTTTGGACCATCAGTGGGAGAGCTGAGGAGCAACAAGAAATCAGGATGATTTTTCTAATAGAATACTTTCCAAAGTGAAGAACGGAGACGTTCACCATCCTGGTTAAAATGGCTCCTACCTATTCATAATGAATCAGAAAAGGAACTGTTGCACGTTCAGGTGCATTTGCATGACTCCCTGGATTTCACAGGCACTGTATGAGTGCCAAGGCCGTGCCGTGTTGACCCACAAAAATCTGAGAAAACAGTTGAGAAACCAGTGGGAAGGGGCACGTGTGGACTTGTAGGAGGGAGAAGCAGGGAGGAAGCAGGCTGGAATCCCTTTTTCCCCACTGTCCCTCCTCTTCCAATGTGTGATGAGCAGTGGTTGTACAGCCCTCTCCCAAAAACATCTCTGCTGCTGCAAGGAAGCTCTCCTGCTTCTGGGGTCAGTCGGTGGTGCATGGTCTGGTTGGATTTCTTTTTCTTTTTTCATCTAGACCCATTCACCTTTCAGCATCCTGAAGCTGAGAACATATTCTCTGCAAGAAATCATCATTTAGGGAAAAGTCTGTATTTGAGGAGTTCGCAGCTTACGTTCACCCTTGTGTCTGAAATTGTTTTACTTCTGTTCCAAGTAACACCTAAAATTGCCACTTAACCTTGCAGGCACTTTGTTAAGTCTGTATTTTTGATTGCAGCAGCTGGGGTGGAGTTTCCTTTGGGAATTAAGGAGTAGGAAGTGTTGTTTGTAGCTTTTTGTTGGGGTTTTTGCTGACTGGTGCTAATGTGTAGGTGTGGATGTGCTACTGCTTTTGTAATACTTTTATTGTTTATGGAATTGTTAGTTAATTGATGGTAACAATGCCTGGAGCCTGGGAGAGGTATTCTTTTATGTTTGCTCAGATCAGAACAAGTAAATAATTTTATAACTTAAAAAGAGATTCGAGATTATTCTCCTCAATTTATTTACCTTGCAGGTTTGCATCAAGTATTTCCACAGCTTGTTATCAAATTTCCGCAAATTAATTAGTATTACTTCTAACAAAATAACTGATGAGAAGAATGATTTAATTTTTTTAGGATTCAGTAGGATGTAGCTGGAGCCCGCCAAGATGGACCCAGGAGCTCAGGAGTAGGTGCTGCACCTGAACTTGCTCAAACCTAGTTGGTGTGGATGTGGTGAGGTCTCAAGTTGATTTGAAATAACTTCCATGTGAAAACTAGAAGGCAGTAGGGATTCTGATGGATGAAAATGCATTTTGGAACTCTGTTAATTGCTTCACGGTTTACTCAGACTAAAACCTACTTGGTGACTTTGTCTTTCACATTTATCCAATGAAATAAAATTCAAAGCAGCCCACAAGCCAGAGAATGTTTTTTATTTATGTGCAGTGTAGTTCCATCTGGTCCACGTTAAGGACCCCAAAAATATATGTGATTAGCTTTATAGTTCACTGCTAAAGGTAGCAAAGCTGGCTTTAAACATCTTTCCCATTTTCAGCTTGCATCTCAAAACATTTGCTGGCATTTCCTGACTATGATTACCAACCAAAGATTTTCCTGGTTGTCTTTTCACTTTTTAAAGTATGTTGCATAGTTTCCCTGCTTAAAATATCACTGAAGCCTCTACTGTTCCCTTTATAACTCTTATGCTAAGTATCCATCTCTGTCAAGACTGGTCAGTCTCAAACCCTGAAGCTCAGTGTTAGGAAATGTCAGATAACATATACTATTAAAGTAGTAAAATGTATGACTATCACCAGCTCTGAGCTCATGCTCAATAAAATGAAATGCCATGCATTAGAAATAATACAAAAGGTGAGCTGTGCTGCTTCACAACAATTAAGGAGAAGATTTCATGTAATTCCCAAAAGCCACCTCAGAAATGCCCACGGAGTGCATAAAGAAGCCTTAACATCATCAGCTTACCCCACTTTGAATTTTAGGTGCTGGCCAATCAAAGCCCTTAATTTTCACTAACCAAGTGGATGAGACCTTGAAGAGGGGAAAAAAAAAAAAAAATCTTTATCTGCTGCGCTTAAGCCAAGCTGTCTTCTTTTGTATCACTGCTGCAACAAATCCGTGTTTGTATCTGGAGTTACTCCACGCTGGAAAACATCACAGTTTTCAAGTGATTTGGTGCAGCCCCAGCATTACCACAACCCCCCAAAAAGGTTAAGAGCCCCAAATTTGTTCACTGCCAAGGTTTTGCTGCCTGTGCCATATTTCCTTTTGGAACACTTGGAGCTGAAGTGGGGGACTGCTGCAGGATGTCCCAAACGACTCCGTGGCACAAGGCTCTGTGGCGGCCGCTCTCTGAAATACAATTTGAACAACAATTTTAGCAGCTGCAGGTTTTTCTTTTGGTGCTCAGGGCTTGTTCAGCAAACCCAGCTATCAGCTGGCTCCCAGGGCCTACGAAACCACCCAGCTTTCTGCAGAGATGGAGAGAAAACCTAAGCACAAGGTGTGGATGTCACTCTGCATCCCCTTAATTAGCAAACAGTACTGCAGTACCTACCACACAGCATCCAGCCTGTGTAACAGCCTGGAGAGTCTTTTCCATCTGCAGCTATCCCTGTGCATGGGGGTAATTTGGGGAATTTTTCCTCTAAGTTCACTATTTAGACCTCGAGGAGACAGGCTCTTAACCTCAAGAATGTCCAGAAGTGCGTAGCAAGAAGTGCCAAGGATTTTCAGGAGTTGAGCTGGAGGTGTTGTTTGAAGTTAACCATATTTTATTTTCTCAAACCCTTTCTTGGGACTTAATTTATATAGCGCTGTGATGGGCATGTATAAACATTGTGATCAGGTTACAGTATGAGTGAAATAGGTAGACTCGTTTTCTTTTTCTTTTCTCACTATAAAAATGTAAGAAATTCAATTGCTTACCCCATAAAATGCACATTTCTGCTACAGATTAGTCATATTTTAATGAGGCTGTTACTTATACAGTAGTACATTAGCAAAGTGTCCTTTGATTTTTATGTAGCCAGTGTTTATGCACTGGTTCAGAGAAGCCTGACTGTTATTCCCCCCTAATTCCTAAAATGGGATATTTGGGTTGAAGAGCTGTCAATAGGAGATTGGGACATTTTTGGACTACACACAGGTGCCAATAATTCGGGGAATGGGTCCATGCTCAGGACCCCAAAAGCTGCGTCTGAGCTGTTCCACAGAAGCAATGTGGGGCTGTCCCCAAGCTGCTGGGTGCAGGGGCCAAATCCTGCACAGACCTGGGGTGTAAAGAGATTTTTTTAAGTTTCTGGCTCCCTTTTATTGCACCTTCTGTGGCAGAATCAGCAGTGAAGCAGAGCAGAAAGCCCGGCGGCGGGATGAAGACATCCTCTGTCCATCTCTGCTGCCTGTGAAGCTGAACTGAAGCCTTCCTGCGCTGCTTAAAATTGTGATTTTGGATAAAAGGCTGTGTAATAACTTGAGAAATGTGTGAGAAGATCTCGTGTTAATACTGTATAAACCTTCTTTAACTTCAGGAAGCTTAAAATCAAATTTGGCAGAGCTTACAAGGGCAGTGAATATGGAGCCACTTGACTCTGGTAACCGAGAGAATTGGCTGACAAACCTGCAGTATTTTGATTTTTTTCTTATAATGCTTTCTACATTTTTGAAAGTATTTACTTCCTTGTGTGTAAAAATACATATTTGACTTTACCTACATGTTAAAAATTTAAGTCTAATGTCTGTGCAAAGATTTTCTCATTTCTTTGGGGAAATGGAATGAGGAGAGTATTACAGTGCAATTTAGGTTCCCTGGGTTTCAGGTTTTTTAAAAAAAGAGGTAATAAGGGAGGTTAATTGTGGAACTAGGAGGCTCCACTGACTCATCCTCTGAATAAAGAAATTCAGATGTGTTGTGACCTCAAGAAAGTGAATTTTTAGAGCAGTTGAAGTTAGAAATCTGGGATAAATTCGGGTATTTGAAAGTCATGGTAACAACCATTTGTAAGAGCGTATCAAGCTCTATAGTAAGATTGCATAAGGGCACAGGAGGAAGCATCTGATTTTTTACATTTTTTTTCCCTTTTGGCATTCTGTTTGTGACAATTACATGACTCTCTATTAACTGTGTGTGGAAGAAAGCAGTGTTATGAAATGAGGAGAGATTTCCTTCATCTGTTACTCTCTAGGTAATTTTTGTGCTTTTTCCAGTATTTAAGTACCTCTTAACTGCTTGCTGTCCATCTGTATACCATTCATAGTACTGTAAACTAGTATATGTAGCATGACCTTGTAACTTGCTTTGTTTGTGCATCTGCCAGTACAATATGTTGTCTTTCCTTAAAATGCAAATATGCTCCACGCAGTACAGAGCTCCTTAGTCAATAAATAAATGGAGGTAAAAAACTGTACCTAATACCCATTTAATTTAAATTCATTTTATAAACATAAAGACGCCTTTTAAGAGAAGCTTTAATTCAGACTAGCACCTTGATTTGTGGTTGCCATGGAGAATCAAATCTGTCATTTGACAAGAAAAGTCACCCATTTATGACAGCACTTTATCTTGTCTCTCCAGGGGAAGAAAATGTCAAAAGTGAGAGCAGAAAAAAATAAAGCCTTGAAACACCAGAATTTCTTGATTTCATTTTTATTATTCAGCTATCATATCCTTTCTGATAATAGCAACTTGGTGAAAATAAATAATGTTCCTACAGTAAAATCAAATATTTCCTATTGGAATGGACAGGGCTCTTTGTGATTGTCAGTGCTGTGAAGTCTGGCAAGAAATAGTGTTATTAGATAAACCCACAGTGCCCAAATCCCATTTTCTTTTCATTACAGTGTCAAAATAATTATACCTGTGTAATTTGGGTAAGAAATTGTAGAATAAGTAAAATGGTCCATTGGAAAAGATTGCTTTAAGCTTGTGTTCACTACAGGGTGGGGTTTTTTGCATGCTGAAGGAAAAAAAAAAAGATAAAAAAAATTTGTATAATTTCATTTGAATAAAAATGTCTGGTTACTCTTTCATGTTCTGTGCAACTAGAGGAGACGGCAAGTGCTGTGTTCTGTTGGGGTTTTTACATCCATGCAGCTTTTGTAAAAGAGAGTTAAAAGAGCCAGGAGTTTTAACACATTTTGATTCTCAGGTGAAAAATCTCTGTAGAGTTTCAAAGACAGTAGATAAAATTGATGATTATCTGAA
>WEKY01049427.1:1571278-1656576 GCA_013390045.1 Picathartes gymnocephalus
TTTTTTTTTTTTTGAAGTGTTTTTATTTTGTAGGATTAAGAGATGGGAAGGATCGGGCACTTTCAGGAATATAATTAGCTATCACAAGTGTTTACGCGTGTACATTTAATCCATATAGACACTCAGTTGCCCCCAGGGGAGAAACACTTACTGTAGCATTGCATTACTTTTTACATAAATCTAAAAAGTGCCGTTGAAATAACGAGACTAAAATAATCCACTCTGCGCCTCTTTCTTGAGACGGCGTTTGTGCCTTTCACAGTGTTACGGGGTTTGATGTGGTTCAGGAGTAATCTTGTATCAATGAGATAGCATTATAATGGAAAGTCCTTTAGTGGTTTAGTGTAAATATTGGGCTGGTAGGGGAGCTGCTTGCTG
The DNA here is from genome assembly GCA_013390045.1 of Picathartes gymnocephalus. Classification (NCBI taxonomy): domain Eukaryota; kingdom Metazoa; phylum Chordata; class Aves; order Passeriformes; family Picathartidae; genus Picathartes; species Picathartes gymnocephalus. The sequence goes on from WEKY01049427.1 coordinate 1,571,657, forward strand.
GAGCCGCTGTGCCTGCAAGAGATTACAAAAAGGGAGAGAAAGGAAAGGGTCGGAGGCTCTTTTTTTTTTATCCTTGAAATTGGCTGCCGGTGCTGGATCCATAGCCAAAGCTAGTTGGGATCTGCTGTGAGAAAACAGGCAGCACAATAGTTCCCTATTCCTGCCTTCATGCGGAGTCTGAAGCCAAATCCTGCTCTTAAATACTTATGTGTAACTCAGCATGCCTTCACCAGGCACTGCCATGCCTGCCCGCTGGAAGTAAGTGATGTGTTGTATCCTGGGGGTCTTTAAAAAATGTACGTGGTTGCAAATGTCACCTTCGTGGGGAAATAGTTGCAATTTGGATTTTATTTCTTTCTTTTTCTTTTTTTTTTTTTTTCCCCTAAATGTTGGTTTTTTAACACATATTAGCGTCATGTCATAGGAAGTGTGTGAGCATGGGCTACCAGAATGTGATAACTTAGGGGTTTTTTTATGAGACCATCTGGAATAAAAGAGGGTGAATTAAAGATGCTCTCTGGGGTTATGGAATCTTAAAGATATTAAAAGGTCTGATTTCCATAATGTCTGCCTCTCCTTTTGCCCAACTGTTGATATAATCTGCTTTAAAATCGATTTGCTGTCATCGTGTAATCAAAGCCTTAATTGCATCATCATTGACTTCAGCATTTTTTGCTGATAAATTTGTGCGACTGATGGTGAAAATGTGAAAAAAGAAACAACAAGTGTTTGAAATAATTTTGCTGGATGTGCTATGTCTTGCATATGGACACTAAATTTCACAGGTAATCCAAGAATCCTTGAATTTCAGTGAGAGATGGGAAAACATTTTCTTGTGTTCAAAACCTTGAGGTTTGATTCCACAAAGTGTTTAACTTGTGGAAGTCAAAGTAGGACTAAAAGATCAGTATTTAGCATGGCATTATCAAAACTGTCTTTTGAAATATATAGTCCATTTCAAATTGTAACTTTATACAAGTTGTTCTTAAAAAATAGTAATTTTACAAAAGGATGGTGGAGGTAAAGCTGCGTATTCACTGCGAGGTTGTTCCCCAAAGTACTGAATAAATCCCACGTAAGCTCTGTCCGGGTGAAGACCAAATTGAGTTTAAATATTTTTATAAAACAAAAAATTGTGAGTTACGTGTCTCTGTGGCTTCCGACGGATGCCATCTGAAATGGCTGATATCCTGTCCTGAAAATCACAGATGGAAACTTCATCTCAGCACAGTGCTACGGCAAGAATGAAATGAAAGTAGCAGAGGCTCATTTACATTTCAGAAATAGTTCTCAGTAGTTTCCTGTTCAATCCACCAGATTTTCTCGTGTACCTGGTGTTGGTTGTTGAAAGGGCAGTGCTTTAGCTGTGACCCTTGGAGAATTGTGAGTGTGTGGGTGATGCTCTTGCCTTACCACGGGATGCAGTTTGCTGCAGCGAGTCCCGGTGCAGCAATAACTGAAGCAGCAGCAACTGTTTGATGCTGTTCCCACAAAGGTTAACTCCTTCCTTTTGGCTTTTGCTGTTCTCTTTACTCAGAGGAACTGTAGTGCAAGCTTTTCTCAATTGATTTTTTTGCTGATTTATTTAAATTTCATTTTTGTTTTATTAACCTGTGTTCAGAAATGCCCTGGACTCTGAGAGTCTGTGATATAAAATGGCAACACTTGCCTGTTGTTTCCGTGAGGGGGAAGTCAAAGTAAACACGTACTTTGAGAAGAGAACATACACCGGGTGCTAATAAGACTGTATTGACTGTAAATGGCTTTTATGAGAGTCTTTGAAAGAGAAGAAAGTGCAAATTACTGGGGAGGATGGAGAATGCCATATATCAGGGGAAAAATGTGATACTCGGCAGTTTCTGTGTGTTAGTGCAGCCCCTTCCCCAGCATATAATATCATGTAAGTATTGAACAAAACTGAGATATGCCACTTCTGAGCAACACCTGTGACTTCCTCGAACATATACAGGGTCAGAAATTAAGCTGCTGGGAATGTGGCAAGTCTTGTGAGAGCACCCAGTGACCTCACCAAGTCTCTTCAGCTGCCCAGGCAAACCCAAACGGGCACATAATGAACAGGAATGACAGCACAGCTCATTGCCATATAAAGAATTGTTCTTTTTTAACGTATGGGTGCATGTGTATGTGTGTGTGTGTGTGTATTTTTATCTGAGCTGCAGTGTCTCTGTGCAGGAGCTGTCACTGGTGAGGGGAAGCCAGGGCAGCCACACAGCACTTTGCTGAGCACGGAGGGTCCTGCCCAGGTGCCGTGGGGGAGGACGAGTCCCACAGTGCCTCAGCATCCTCCTCGTGTGCTGCCATGTAGGGTTCTGTGGCCTCAGGGTGTCAGGGGGAGGTGGGTACCCTGAGAAGCAGTGGGAGCTCCTGGTTTCTCACGCTGCTTTGGAGTCCCTGGAGTTGTCAAGGCAATTCAAGTTGTTTGAGGATGTTAAGAGTGCTCCTTGTAGAGACCTCACACTTATGGCTGTTGGAGTGATCCTCAGAATGAGGGGTTGATGGCTGCACCCTGCCCTGCCACCAGCAGCTCCCAGTGCCACCCAGCAGTGTCTGGTTATGCTGTTAGCTCTGGTGGTGTGCATCTCTTGTTGCTCACTCCGCTCTGTGGTTGTATCTGCTTCTCGCTCCTCTTTCAATTTTCACTTCTTAAAGACAGAGAAAAAATTCTAAAGAAATCATATACATTAAAAACAGGTGCATGTGAAAACAACCTTCAAGATGGTATAGTCTGGCACATGAGATTTGGGAAACAACTGAGTTAAGGTGGCACAGGCCTTAACCAAGCCCCTGGGCTGTTAGACCTGTGAAACTCTTCACATGTTCATGTAGTTTTGGGGCTTTATTTTGTTATATATATATATTTTTTTTTTCTTCCCAAAGAGCCTTGTTTGGTCTTTGGCACGTCATCCAAACCCAGTTGCTCCAAACTTGCCACATGGTTCCCTGTTCCTCATTCCTGCATGCCCACCAGGAGACACCTGGGGCCAATTTACAGAAGTGATCTGGGCTTGGCAGCCACAGCTGAGGCCAGTTGGGGCTGTCTGCAGCACATGGGGCTGTTAGAATCCATACAGAACATGAGTCAGGGTGGGCTCACATTGGTGCCTAGAGTTACTAGGTCACTCAAACCAGCAGCCACCAAGAGCCTCTCTTTTGCTTTGTCTTGGTTTTCCAGCCTTGAGGTGGTTGTGATGCCATCAGACATCTCTGCAAGTGGAGGTGAGAAGGTTTTTCTTAACATCCTGTTACTCTAATGGGAGAACTGGAAACATGGTCAAGAGGAGTTTGGTAATTCTGTATTCATTTTGGATTTGCGTAGTGTGTGCAACTGTGACTAGAGGTTTTATAAGGAGAAAAGCAATGTTTAATAACTGCACATTAGATGGGAGTCCCACAGAAAAAAAATAAGATTGTGTAAGTGAAGACTTGATTGTAATACTCATTCCAAAGGTGTAAATCAGGATTGCATGTTGATGTTGCCAACTTTGTTGCTTAGTTTTTGCAACCTTAACGTTGTTTTAATATAGCTTTGGAGGCAATTCTATAAAGGATGTACAGCAATATGTTAACATGCTGTGCCATCCTACATTTAGGGCTTGTAATAAGCCTTTTCTATTTTTTTGCTATTGTCTTTGCCAAAAAAAATAGTGGCTGTTGAACAGTGAAGTATGTGTTCGTACTGCTGCGTTTTTATTTGATTCTGGGTCCTGTATCTTATCCCAAAATCTCGAGGCTGTTACTCTGTTCTCTTTGTGTTTGGGAGAAGCAGTCAGGGCAGTCCATGTGCTGCACCGAGATCCCTGCTCAGGGCAGGATGACTGGTGGTGGTGGGAAGGGCTGGAGGCAGAAGAGCAAGCACAAAAGAAGTTATAACCACCTAAATCAGACTCTTGCAGCTAAAATAGCTAAAATATTTATATTTGCTGGGGGTGGGGAAGACACACCAGGATTAGTTATTTTTGCCTAGATGTTATAGGTCTGTTTTTTGAGGGGGAGCCTTGTGAAACTTAATTTTTTGTTGCCTAAGGGAAACAGCAATTCGCATGCTGTGAGAGAAGTTTCCGATGATGGGGATTTTTTAGTAATTGGAATGATTATATGCATGGACTAGGATTTTTTTTTTCCCCTGTTGTCCTTTCCCCCAGTTATAACCATAGCTACACCAGTCTCATCCAGACTGAAATGAAGATGGAAGGAAGTGTAGAATTCATTCCTCATATTTCGATGTCCAAATATAGTGGTTCAAGTGGACCCACAGATGACAAAATTGATCGTATTAGCAGTTTGTGTGCCTGGCTTTCAGGATGATGGGCGATTGGTGTTCTTATTACTGACATTCTCACCGGTGCTCTGCACATCTCAGAACAACGTGTTTCAACTCTCTCTGCCTAAATTTCACCATATATAAAATTAGATAACCTTTACTGACTTTACAGGTTTTGCAACTATTATGTATGCATTCAGGTATTCCCAGAGTACCAGCACACGGCCCTGCTCTCCTCCTTCCCCCTGTTCCAGCTCTGCCAGCTGGAAGGGAGCTGTTCCTTAGGATTGGGCAATCCTGATCTGGGTTTTCTTACTGAATTGATTAGTGATCCTGATTGAACCAGTAAGAGTCCTTGCTGTCAGTGTTTGGGGGGGTTGTTTCCAGGGGAGGTTCAGAGAATTGCTTGTTTTGGGAGAAGCTCACTGACCCCCTGCAGGATGGGGCAGTTTCCCAAGGCAGAGCTGGTGTTTCCCTCCCACCCAGGAACATGCCCACGCTCCTGCTCTCGCAGCCCCAGGGCCTCCTCTGGGTATCTTATGCTCCTCTGCATGTGAGGCTGAATTTAATTATGGGGGATAAGGTCCTCCAGAGCAGACCTTTAAAAGTCCTATATAAAGATGCTGCTCTTAAGTAATTCAATATTTCAACTGCTCTGTGCTGGATTGATTGATTGATTAATGGAGGAGTTCATTTAATTAATCTGGGGCTTCACTAAGTCACATGTGTTACAGTAAATACTGTGATGGTGGTGATAAAGGAGCTGCAGCTCCTGGCTTGCCTCTCTCGTCCCCTCGGATTCACAGCAGAGCCACAGGTGCAGAGTCACCCGGGGCGCCTGCTCTGGATCTGTCTCGTTGGGTTGCTATCTATAGGCTGCTAAATATGTTTCGGGTGGCAGGCAGACGTGATGCTTTGTCACTTCCTACAAGTATGCATGTGGAGCGAGACGGTTTTTCCCCTCCTTAGCCCCAGCGCACGCCCAAGTGGTTTGCCTCCAGTTTTGGATTCTGTAATGTTGATATGTCTTTGCGTATTGACAGGGACCACATCCACTGTTTCTGAGCAGGGTTCCTCTGCTGATGTTTTGTTAGCACTTTGCTGGTCAAGTTTGGTCCCTGGAGGGGCCCAGGTACGCTCCTGTCCTGGGGGTGGGGGAGATGTGCGTGAATCTGTTGTCATGGTACATGTGCAGCACCCAGGGGAGTTGTGACTCAGGCTGCAGAATACCCCAAAACTGGAAGGTTCAGCCATGTGTGGAGCTGCAAACCTGGTCTGGAGGCTGATGGAGGGTTTATCCTTCCCTCACCCTCACTCCCCTCAGTAGATTTAACAAAAGGAAGTTGTATTTCCTCTGAGGATTTTCCGTGTTGGCCCCAAGTACGTGAGGCATGTGGGGACAGGGCTGTTGTGGGGAGCTGTGCAGGAACTCCTCCAGGGCTTTGGTGCTCCATAACCCAGTCCACCTCTAGTGGAGAAGCTTTAGTCTTGTGTGGGAAGATGCCTTTGGTGGTTTCAGGTGGGAAGGAGAGATTGAAATGGCTGTGATCCTGGCACTCTCAGATTTGGCACAAGTGTTCCCAAATCTGTCATTGCACCGTAACTAGACATGAAGGAGATGTGACTGCCTGGCCACAAACCCTTGTCAGGGCTGGGATTTGAAGCTGCGTTGTGTGGGCTGTATCCCAGTGCCAGAGCTGGGGGCTGTGCCTCTGTCCTGGAGTGTCACAGTCAGTGCCTCCAGGATCGGTCACCGCTGTCACATTTCCAGATTTCCTTGTCCAGGCTTTGTACAAATAGATGTAGAAACATTAACAGGCACACGTATGATGCACACACAGTCATCCACACTGCTCTTGAATGAAGGCAATGAAAAGCCCAAAAGCTGGCCAGCCTCACAACTGGGTTTGCTTCTACATAACCAACACGTCAGCAGTTGCACAGCAGCTAAGCAGGCTTTTGTTTCCTCCTCTCTCTATTTTTTTTTGAAAAAGAAATGAAGCCTTGATTCGTGGACGAGCAGTTTAGTGCTGCTGTCATAGGTCGGTGGTTTGTTGTGTGGTTAGCTTGGTTCTCAGACCTGTGTGCTGGAAGGTAATGGGGTTCATCTCAGAGAGAGCTTTTTCTCGGCAGGATGTCTAACGATGTGTTGCATCTGTTTTCTCACTTGCTACTCTTACAGAATTTAGTCACGGTACAATATTTGATGAATAGCCTTTGATGAAAGGCTTTTATTTGTCTTTTTTTTTTTTTTTCTTTTTGGTCACTGTTGTAATACTATGGAATGCTGACGGAAAGCTGAGTGAAAATGATCACTAAAAGCTAATGTGATGGGGCAAAAGTTAACTTAAAGGAGTGTAGGTGGAATTCCGTGTGTGCCAAGAGGATGCTGCTGCTGGATGTGGGGGGATTGTGCTGGTGGTACGTGGCTGGACAGCCCTTTCCAGCAGCTCACGGCTGTTGTTTCCTAGCCCTGGTCATAGCACAGGAGTCAGTCTCTTGATGCTCTTTGCCTCCAGCCCTCAGTGCGTGTGAGGTGGAAATCCTGCCCGGTTTTGATGCTCTCTCTCCCTCCAGCCAGGCTGTACAGGAGCTGGCATTGCAGGAGTTTTTGAGCTATTGGATCTGGAGTCGCTACATTGTTCATCTGATTAAACTGTATTTAATTATCTTTGTTTTGTCCTTTTGCTCCAGTATGAAGACTGGGGTGGGGAGAGAGGAAAAGATAAAAATTGCCTAAATGAAGCTTCATCATTTAAAACACATATAAAAACTCAGCGAGATGCCTTTTATTCCCCAGTCCTTTATCTTCCCTCACAAGCTTTCTGCGAATGAGTAGTGCATGTTGAGGTTTATCTTTGCTTTTATGTGCAGTAGCCACATGCTTAACATCGAGCACGTTTGAGTTGCATTTCATAGGGCTTTCGCAATCCCTTTATAAAGGCACTGATCTGCTCACATCACCCTCTTTAGATCTAGCAGGCAGGATGTTCCTGCACACAGTGAAGTGCTCGCAGTCTCTCTTGCCAGACCAGTAAGTGAATGATTTCAAGCCTGGTGGGCAATACTTGTGTCCATGCGTAGCACAGACAGACCACAGTAGTAGGCAGCTGCATGTAATTTTGAACTCCACTCATTGAACTGTAATAAAACAATATAAGCACTGCTTGCGGGAAAGATTGGATGCAGTTATCCTTACACAGGGCTCGGGCATATGAAAGCGGCGCTGGCTGACAAGAGGATTTTGAGATTTGATTTTGATTGAATTGCAGAATTGAACAGGCCAGGAATGTCAGTGGAAGGCTAAATGCCTGTAGTGCCATAAAGTTTTATTCATGTGAGGCTTTCCAATATAAAGTAGATGGATTATTGGAGAAGGTGTCAAGGGACGTGAAATAGAAGTGCCCAAAACATAAAATGTGGGTATAAGGATAAAATTACTTCTTCCTTAGTACATAATTAGCTCACAAAAATGTTTTTGGGTAGTTGTTTGTTTATTGTTCAACCTTTTTTAAAGCTAATTCATTATACAAAATAAAATAGCAGTCCTTGGTTTTTACTTCATGCCTCTCTGGCTGGAATTCATATTGTTTTAAGAACAGGTTTAAAAAATGAATTCTGTCTTAATTTAATTTTTTATTAGAAAAGAAGGTGTCTCATTAAAAAAAAAATGTGGGGGAGGAGAAGTCCACAGGATAGAAAGGAAGAGGGGGGAAAAAAAAAAAAAGACAAGTCCACAGGATATGAACACTCTGCAGACACTGAAAAGTATTATGCTCAAAAACAAGAGCGGGGTGTGTATTCACATACCACAACACACTGACTTATTTCATAGCTCAGTAATGCATATGTAATTAGAGTCGAATTTGCATAGGACAGCTGATAGCCAAATTTGTATGGCATTAGAGACAGCTTCACTCCTTTGCAGTGAACTCTGAACTGTAAATGAAGTCACACACGGGGCTGGATGTGGCTTAGCACAAGGGGGTGCATTTCTGTGCCCAAATTCTGGGTCTGTTTACAGCCCTCTGTCTCAGGTAACGTTTTCCCTAAACATACTCTAAATCACATATATTATGACCACAGGAAAACAATCATAGCTTTAAGCTACACCCAGTCACTTAGAATTCTAACATAAACAGTAAAACGGCCTTCTTATTACGAGACCCTTTTTCTGTTTTAAATTGCCTTTTTTTTTTTTTTTTTTTGAAAAGGATTTGTTGTGTTAATCTTGCCTTAACCAAGAACACGAATACCTTTCTAGATGTGTTTTTTATAGGGAGGTGGTGTGTGGTGCATACAAGACTGTCAAAATGGCATCTCAAATTGCCATAAAATCTAAACTTACGAAATTGTATTTAAAGAATAGCATACATTCATATTTTCAGAACTGGTTGCCTGTAAGCTGTGTGTTCTTCCATTTCAGTCCCTCCTGATTAAGATGGCATGTATGTTTAGGTAGTATTTATATGTAATTGTTTTTATTTTAAGTCCAGAAGAAACACCCGAATAGTTGTTACCGTGCAGATTGTAATTATTATTTTTGAAATCTTCTGTTGTGAGCTTGGATTTGTAAAATCTTTAGGAAAGAAATGCCACATTTAGTGCTGGTGGTAACTCTCTAGGGATTTGATAAACTTTTATTTACCACGTTATATATATCGTTCCTGCATGGCATTTTGGATTATTTTGCATTATTATTTAGGTTTGCTGAAAGTAAATGTGATGAGGATTTACCTAAGTGAATAGAAGTTTATTTCTGATGAGTTTCTTTGAAGGAAAAGGATAAAAAAAGCTCCCTTCTCCCCCCTACCCCCCAACTCATACCGGCTATAGTCCTTGAATTATGTGTGGTAGAGATGCTGGACTCGATAGGGCGACTTTTCTTCCTCCCCCTCACTTCCCCCCTCTAGCTGCCCTTTTTTCCCCCTCTTTTTTTTTTTTTTTCTAAATAGGGTTTTGCAGCAGACTGTAATGCAAGGAGTTGGTTTCAGGGGGCCTGTGTGTGGGTATCCTGGCTGTGAGGATGGGGTGAGGACGGTGGGGCCTTCTCAGAGCTGTGGATGGGGCTGGGGGTGTTACATCACCTCATGCAGCAAAGCCAAAATATTTACAGAGTCACCAGGGAGCAGAGGACCAAGAACTTTGAACCCAAGATAATAAACCAGCTTTTTTTTTTTTTTNNAAAAAAAAACCGGTTTTTTTTTTTTTTTTTTTTTTTTGGTACCTCCTGAATTTGAATATCTCAAGTTAGAGAAAAAAGTGACCTTTGTTTTTTTGTTTTCTGTTTTGATGGAGTTTTATTTTTTAATTTTATTGACTGTACTAGTTATGACCTGCTTAATATTGAGACATTTTAAAGTTATTTAGAGCTGCAGGTTAGATAGGACAAAATGAATCAACTTTAGACAATTTTAAAATATTACTTTTGTTCAAATTCTGTAATGTTTAATTTTAAAAATATTTTAAAATACTATTTTTAGACAACAGTATTGAAATTCGAAACAAATTTATTGTGCTTAAATGGTTAAATACAAAATAAAATTTCATTATTACATTTAAAAAAAATAGTCCAAAGACCTAGCTGAAGTTGGCTCTTTCAGTTATGTTAGAGTATGTGAATATTGATAAGCTTTAGATGACCTTCTGTGGACAAAGTTTGGTTTCAGTATTCATTGAGATAGGGCTGAATGATTAGTTTCAGTAATTCCTTTGATGATTCAGTAAAAACTGAGAAAAGGAGACCTTGTTCTCCTTTTCCTATCTAGGAATAAAATAAAGGTGTGGAAGATTGAGATCTAATACTGCTGCGATCATAATATATTCCATTTTCTTACAACAGATCATGTTCAGTAAATGTTTTATATGCATAAATGAATAAACTCATTATGTATCCAGCATATTTAAACAACCTTCATTTAATAAATAAAAATGTTTTTATTTTCTTGCAGTTTTATTTTTCAACCAAATAAAGATTGATACAGATCCTAAAATTGCCAACTAATAAAAACTGTCATCATTTCTAACATCCTCACAGCCTAAAACTTAGGTATGCAAATGAATGTGAAAATAACCTGTTATCATCTTTAACAGGCAGAAAAATTAAGTTAATGAGAAGGCCATATTTTATTAAGTTGCTAACCAATTAGAATTGATGTTTCTTTAAGAAAATAAATATAAAAGTACAGATGCAAAACTAGATTGAAATCAATGATTTAAACCATGTTTCCTGCTTTTTGATATAAACCATGATTAAAATCAGTGATTCAAATCACTTTGATTTCAATCAGGCTCACGCTTGGGGTGGATTAGTTTGTGGTTTCCAACGAGAACCCTCTGAAGATAAAGGCAGGGAGTCCAAAGTGGAAGGTGAACTGCCTGTGACAGGGAGCTTGGACCTGATGGGCTTTAAGGTCTCTTCCAACCAAACCATTCCTCGTTTCAAAGTGCCTCCTCATTTGCTTGGCCTCAAATGCTAAAATTACGTGGGCAGGATTCCTGTGATCACCCCTTGCAGCCCTCAGCTCCTCTCCAAGAGGATCCACCTGAGTTTGGGGGCTTGTGGCAGGAAATGTGGGGCTGAGTCCCCTTCTGGGGTGGCCTCAGCCCATCAGTTATGGAAACAGAAGGGCTCAGGGCCCCTCCCCTGTGCATTGTGTGGCTCCCCTCCCTGCAGGCAGCATCCCCACTGCTTTCTGCCCTCCCTGCTTGCTCCTGGAGGGATTTATTAGCTCTCCCCAGCTGTGCTCAGCTGTCCCCAGGGGTTGGGGTTTTCCCTGTCCCTCGCAGAGGATATGGCACAGGCACTGATGTGCATGAGCTCCCAGAAAGTGTTTTTGGCTAATGAGCGCTCCTAGGTAAAGAGCAAGTATTAAGGCTTCTTTTATCCTTTCCTCGCTGTCCCCTTCCAGGAGGAGCAGGGCTGTGTCCCTTGCAAGGAACTCTTTATTCCGTGGGAGCTGTGGCCATGCTCTGGTTCAGGCCATGGTGAAACCCTCCCCTTTCCAGCAGCTCTTTCTGGTTCTTTTCTGGGCATCCTGCAGGAGAGGTAGGAAAAGAGAGAGAGAGAGCTTGCCTACAGGAAACCCTAAGGAAGGGCAAAATAAGCATTTTTTTGGCCAGAACATTTTGGCAGTGGGGATTGGTAGAGCCCTGCTTCGGTGGCTGGTGGAGAGAAGCTCCTATTGTAACAGCATAGATCACATCTTCCCTTGACAGGGTCTCAGTGTTAAAGAAACCCAACATAAACCTCGATATGCTCTGGGTCAATGATGTCAAGTAGAGCAGATTGCATTCAAGTTGCACATAAATTATTTAAAATGCCCATAAAGATGGGTCAAGGGTCCTTGCATTGGTAGAAGTCAGTTTAAGCTTATGTGCTGTAATTGTTTCCATATGATGGCCTTTTTGAGCACACAGAGTAGAAATCCTTTGCAAGGTGCACAATTTGAGAGAAACACGTGGATTTTATTGTAATAATATTTCTAGTTGGAAGGTCTCAAAATAATTAGCTTGATTTAGCGCTCTAATTTCTGCCTGTGTTCCAGACTACATCCAAGCTTTTTTGTGGAGCATAAATAGTTCCTTCATGTAGTGTTGGCAGCTGAATACTCAATACTTTAAGAATAATGCAGACAGAGGCCTTCCACCAGTGCTGAATGAAGTCAGCTCTCCTGAAGGAGGCAGGTGTTTTGGCAGAGGAAGGTACCATGTATTTCTTGAGTCAACCATTGCAGATTTGTGAGCAGTTGGTCCTTAAATAGAAAGGTTGGGGTATTTTCTCTTATATTAAGGGACAGCCAGTAATGAGCTGATTCCATTAGTTAATGGTATTTAGGTCACATGACTTAAGTGGCACAATTACGAGTGAAGTTAACTCCAGTTATGTGTACTTGAACACAGTCAGCTTTCCTCAGCAGGTCTTCCTAGGTTTAATCCATGCTAATTTATTCTTAAATTCTGACTGTAGTGACTATCTCGAGGCAAATCAGATGAATGGGGTCAGATTTTTAGCTGGCATAAACTGACACAGTTCCTTAATTCTTCTGCACTTGGTGTAGCCGTGCTGATTTATGCCAGCGAGGAGTCAAGGCCACTTAGATTAACCTGGTACTGTCTGGTGACTAAGTTTGAAAAAAACCCAAATACTTCGTATTTCTTGTATACTGCAACAGGAAAATAATTAAAAATGGGAGAGGCGGGCTCCTTGATCTGGACCCTGAAGAGGAAGATGCCTGGTTGCTTTATGCTGTGGGGTACCCACTTAAAGAAGCAGGGGCTTTGGTAACTGCTTGTGTGTGTCTGAAAACCACCCTCCAGTGGTGCCTGGTTGGACTTCTGGAGACACTCCTGCCTTTCTGGCTTGGCTGATCCCTCTTGATTCATTCTTGAATGTGTTGCTTCTTCCTTTGCAAATTGCTTTGTGTGGTTTGTTCTTAGCAGGGAGTTACTGCTAAATATTGGGATGGGCTTATGGTGACACCCTTGAATTTTTGTTGGTTTTCATCTGGATTGGATTGTTTTTTGGTTGGTTGGCATAGTTTGAACTGAAGCTGGGCAGTGTTGTGGAGGCTGTTCTGTGTTCCCATCTCCAGTGAGAGGTGTAGTACATCAGCCTTATCAGAGCAGTAACTTCATTGTGGTTGCTCTGGGAGGAGGCTACTGGCTAATTCATGAGCACGGAGAAGGATGGGGTGGGTGCCAGTGGGTAGTAAGTGATTTTGGCATTTGCTGTTTGCTTTTGAAGTATACCAAGCCCACTGGTCCCTAATATACAGAGCTAATACACCTAAAAATAAATAACCACACTAAAGCCAGAGATCAGTTGAAGAAGACTAAGGTGGCAAACCACACCAAGAAATCTTTGCAAAAGGCAGTGCAGAAGTTTTAGTGCTGCTCTTTAATATTCAAGATTTTATCTTGAAGAGTTATCTTTAGAAAAATAAACGTTCCCTTGGAATCAGGTGTACTAATCCTGTGATACTGACTGTGGAATGCTTATTTCTCTGGAGAGGCTGCAGGGAAGAAGGTGATGTTCATTTGAGCAGCTTGAGACCCCCACAGCCTGTGTTGGTCTGATGTCAGTTCATTTGCTGAAATAAGCTGAAAACTCCACAGCAGAGGAAAGCCCTGTCTGGAATAAGATTTCTTTAAAGAAAAAAAAATTAAAAAAAAAAAATCAAACTTCCCCTTTGTGATTTATGATCCCTTTAACAATGCCACTTTCTCAAAGCCATGCATCATACACAAACAATGGGCCACATAGAAAAGCGTGCTCCCCGGAGTATTACCAAGCATGTAATTTTGTCTTTAAAATTCTTTGGAGTGAATTGTAAGAACATGACTTCATAGGAACCTTTGAGACATGATGGCTTTTAATAATGCTTTGCTGCTACATGTAATACTTCAGTTTTACTTTTATTAATTAAATTGCTCGTTGCGTGCGTGTGCAGCAGGGAGGGGATCCCGTCCATCCTGGCACACCCAGGATGGATGTGGTTGCCAAAAGGGCTTTGCTCCCCTCCTGAAGGTGAGAGGGCTGCACTCTGCTTTGGTCTGATGGAGGTTCAGGAGGGTTTTCCTCCAGTTTTCACCCCCTGGACGAGCACATCTGTGCGGTCTCCCCATCCCTCCAGCCTTGGTGCCTGTTGCTGTGCCCACGAGGGGGTGCGCACGAGAGGCAGCTCTTCTTCCTCTTCCTCCTCCTGTGAGCTCATACAGAACCCCGTGGGTTGTGCAGCTGTCCCACCCCTCACCCAGCTCACCTGCACGGAGTGAGGTAACTCCTGCCTTCACTCTCCTGCCTGGCACTGCTATCCCCTCAAGTCTGTGATCTTCCCAAATTTATATATATGTTTTCATAAGTTTGCAAGAAAATTGAGGTCAAACTTATTTCCTCCTGTAATCCCTTTGCACCCCCCTGTCAGCTTTATTTTTTTTGTCAGCAGGCACATCTTGCATTATGTAAAACATAGGTGAAGAAACATCTACAGTAAATCTGCGTTGCCTCTCTGTCTGCAGCAGCTGGGTTTGGATCTGGCTGCTTATCTAATAAAGGGTGGAAGCTGCACTTTTTACAGCTTTTTGTAGCACGGTTTGTGGGCTTGCCCATAATAATACAATTATGAAGGTTAACAGGAAAAAACTGGGTCCAGGAGTGATTCCAGGCAGCTGGCAATGCCGACGAATTGGAAGCGCACCACCAATGAAAACTGCAGTGAAAAGCAAATTAAACCTCATATCTGCCATCTCACTCGCTTTTCTCTGCTTTCCTGTTTGGACTTGAAAGGTGATTGGAGCCAAGGCAGTGACAGTTGACGGAAGTGCTGCAAGGAGAGAGTATTTATTTACAGTGAATCGTGGTGATGCTTGTTCAGGATGCGGTTTCACGCAGGATGTTCTGTCCCCACCCCCAGTTTGATCATTTCTCCAAAAAAAAAAAAAGGGGGGGGGGGATGGGTGAAAAAAAAAGAAAGCTTCTTGATTGTTTGAGGCTGCAGCTAATGCTTGGAGAAACAGTGTGCAGCATGCCTGTACTTGGAGCGTGCGGTCATGTGCCATCAGAGGAAGTTCCTGTATTGGGCACAGAGGCTGCTTGGGACTAACTCCTGCCCAGATGTGTTCAAAACCCAGTCTTGGCCCTACACATTTTAACTGGGAATGGGCTGGGTGGGTCCTCGTGCTGCCAGTGCTGGCTAATGCAGGCCACCCACTTGGATGTCAGTAGCACTGCCAGCTGATGTGGCTGTAAATTTACTTTTTTGGAGGGGGAGGAAATAGCAGAAGTCATCCCCCTCTGTACGTTTTAGTACATCAAATAAATGTTAATGTAGAATTCAGTGTGCAGAAGGTTTGGGAGAGTTTAGCATTTGTATGAGTGGTTTCTCTCGTTCTTTTTCTGCATTAATCATGGGCTCACTAAGTGGTTTGGGTTGGAAGGGACCTTAAAGACCATCTAGTTTTAACTCCCCTGCTGGGTCACCTTCTGCTAGATCAGGTTGCTCAAAGCCCCATCCAGCTTGGTCTTGGACACTTCCAGGGATGGCCATCCACAGCTTCTGTGGGCAACCTGTGCCAGGCCCTCACCACCCTCATAGTAGATCAGGATTTTAACCCTTCAGCAGATGAAATAACAGAATATCCCCATTTTGGGAGGCGAATTCCTCATCAGTAAATAACAAGCACTGTGCTGGTCCAAGGACCCCAAGGGCAGGGTTTATGTGAAGTCCTGCCATCCCTGGGAAGGGGCCTGGCTGGCTGGGATCAGGCTGTTCCTCAGGGATGTTGGTGTGGTTGGGTGCCCATCCCAAAGCTGCTGGATGGTTTTACAGCCCTCACACCTCTTGCTCCCATATCTGCCCCAGCACCGGTGGGTTTTGTGCAGCTCCTGACAGGCAGGCAGAGATAGTAACTTCTGTTAGTACCAGACGGGGCTGGTGATTAGATAGGAAGAGTTTCTCTATCTTGTTTCTTTCCGAGATAGAGCACAGGGCTCTATCTAGGGGATGTGCTCTAGCATAGACAGTTTCCTTCACAGGCACTGAGCGGGGAAGCTGTTGGAAACTTGAGGAATTACAGGGAGGGGTGAATATAGGGGTTTTTTTTTTATTTACTCTGACATTTTCTTTTAAACTATTTCCAAGAAGTACATTTTTACCAATTTTTCTGTCTGGAAGAAGGAATCTGATGGGATTTTTTTTTCCACTCACAGCTTTTAATTACACCATTGCCATCATCGGGCCCTTTCTACAACTCCCACATTGTTCAGCAGACACAGTGAAATGTTTTTAGGAACCTATAAAAGCCAGTAATTTGCATCCAGGGGCCACGGTTGTAGTCAGCATTCAGGCAAGGAAGCAACTGCCTGGATAACTTTATGGCCAGGACATGTGCTGCATTGTGGAGCGGGGCTGCCGCCTGCCCGCGCTCCCGCACGGATCGCTCTGCGAGTACCATTTAATTAAGTAATGAAGTTGTTAGGGCTCATAGCCGGGAATCCAGCTCCCCGAAGGTCTATTGTGCCAGGGAGCTGAGCCAGAGCCAGACCCCCTCCGCGTGCTGCCGAGAGCCTGCCTCCTTCCCTGGCTTTCCTCAGCCTCTCTCCAGCCTTTGTGCCTCGGGGGTGTGATCTGTGCCTCCTTTTGGGGTTGGGCTCCCCTGAGATAGCTTGTGGAGCTGAACCTGCAGACAAGTGGTGCTGTTCTTGGTGCAGGATGCAGCCTGGCAGTCCTGTGAAATGGTTCTTGCTGCGGGTGATGGCTGACTTGACACGGGCCATCAAGGACTCCCACGCATCCACAGCTTTCGGAAACCATCGGTTTCGGAGGCTAACGAGGGCCTCATGTTGAAGAAATATGTTAAGGTTTAGGATGAGATTTGCAAAATTGCCAAAGAGAGATTTTTTTTTTTTTTTTTTTTTTTTAAAGAGCTGTTTGAATTCGGGCAATCAAAACATCTTAAGTAGCTCTGAAAATGTCACTGTGGAAGATCCTGCTCATAGCTGGTCTAGCTGAACAAAAAAGACTAAGATGCTCCAGAAGGAAGAAAACATCATCTCTTTTAAAGGTGATAGGATGGCTGTGGTTTGGTATTGTGTAAAAATTGTAAGAAATTTCTTAGCAAGAAAGAGCTGCCTGTTCTCAGCAGGCTGTGAAGCCATGAGATACAGGGCCTTGGAGCATTCAGTAGCCAGGGAGGAGTTGCTTAAAAAGTAGCTTAAAAAATCAGGAATATTCATCTCCAAGAAAAAAGAACAAAAAGACAATTAAATTGAGTCTGATTTTTTTGGGAGGGATCGAGGCTACTGGTAGTAACTAGCCTGAATTAAACTTGGACTTCTATCCAAAGAGACCTTACATGCATTTTTATTTTACTGTCCCTGTGTACCTTTCAGACTGCCACTCTCTCCAGTCTGTGGAGCACAACATAGTTTTTTCATTATTGCTTTGTACACTTGTGCTTCCCCACCACCATATATTCTGTGCATTTGAAAGAATAAAGTGCTGCTCTGCTCCTTGAGTGGGAAATAACAGTAAGGATGGTGTGGGGTGTGTGGGATGCCTCTGCCCCCTGTGCGGGCCTTCTATTCCCAAGATTTCCCAGTTTCAACTATTTCACCTTCTTAAGTTATATCAACATCAACAAAGAAATAAAGCCAGGTCCTTACTTTTAGCACAGACACCATGAACAGGCTATTCAGTGTGTGCTCAGCTCCCAGCAGGAACGTTTGTGCCAGACAGTGGACTTTTTGATTCCCTGTTTTCTTCCTCCATCTGAATAGGCTGTGGCTGGGGGTGAGATGTCTGCTGTTGGACAAGGGGAGATAATATCCAGAGGGCTCAGGCTCTTCAGTGCTCACTGATACTCCTGGGGAAGAGAGGATGGTTTGGTGAGGATGGGGGGGAAATGTTTGTGAGGGTTGACACAGCACCTTTAAATTTAAGGAGATGCAGTGCTAGGGGCATATCTGCCCCATGGGGCCAACCGGGGAAGATGCTGCCTTGGGAGGAACGGAGACAGTGTTCCCTGTGGTCTCAGAAAGTTGTCTGGGAGTCAGAAATGTGCAGGGTTTGTACTTAACCCAGCCAGGTCGTGCCGAAACACGCTCCTTGAAACGGGGCCGGGGTGAGCCGGCAGTGACTGACACAGCCTTGTCCTGCCCTGAGCCCGCATCCAACTGCTTTTCATGGCCTCGAGTGTTTGCCGAAGTGGTTCCCAGCCAAGACAGGAAACTATTTGACTTCGGGTGCTAGAGAGCTCCTCTCATGGTATTTACAGATAAAAGGGGAGGAGTTGAAAACTGTAGTCCGTATTCAGCCCAATCTGATAACCTCCAGGGATTTTTAGTTCAAAGAAGTTTTGGATAGCGAACTTGTGTGCTTAAGTGGAGCTGAAGTCCCAACCCTTGGAGGCATCCAGTCCTTACTAAAACCTTTGAATAACAAATGCTGCTTGTAACAATCTTTGTTCTTACTTTTTTTCCCCCTCCCTTAATGTTTTAAACCATTAGGCCATTCTAAAATTTAATACATAGGTAAGAATACGTCCCTGATCTTTAAAATTAATTGTCTCTCTTGAGCACTGATGGCACAGAAACCGATTTTATTCAACAGACTGCAGTCTGTGAGGGGCTAAAAATAAGAAAGGTGAATTATATTCAGTAACTAGATGGCCAGAATGTGTTTTGTAGGAATAAATTAGGAAAGAAATAGTAAAAAGGACTGTTTTCCACAATGCATTACTGAGTTACCAGATAGTTCAATGCTGTGTCCTCATGTTGGATGGAGATCCATGACCTCTGTGCCTGCAGTGGTTGTGTTGTAGGTGGAAATGTCTAAAGGACACAATCCCTTCACCTTAGAGTTAGATATGCCCTAGCATCTGCCTGCTGTTGGGCTGGAGTTTCTCCTTGACTCTGCTCAGCAGACACAAGTTGTCCATCTCCCACCCTTCCAAATCAGATGGAAACTCTTCCTAGCTCTTAGCTTTCTCCTTTTCCCTTGGTTTTTATTTCACCACTGGCTGTTAGAGACCTTGGATAAGGTACAGGCTCTGCTGGAGGCAGTAAAGAGGGTCTGGTAGGACCCTGAGTGCATTGCCAGGTTTCCAGCTTTTCTTTTTTTTTTTTTTTCTGGAGCCTCTGTTCCTTTCTTTGCAAGCCTAGAGCTACCTTCTGCTTCAAACGGGCAGATTCACTTGCTGATTAAAAAGCATTGTTAATTTAGAAGGAAGGCCACATTCCTTCTCAACACCATCATTAATTAAAGACTAGGAAATTGCCAATTCACCCAACATTCACATCCTTACCAGACTGTGCTCACATAATTTATTGCCCAAATATCTTAATGCCCAAGTACGTGCTGAGGCCCGTACACAAAACTTAAACTCCAATCTCATATATTTTTCCTATGCATAATTAAGATGATTGCCTCTTAAAACCTTGCTTATTTTTGGTAAAACACCTTTGTTTTTCTGAGGTTGGGTTTTTTAGATTGTGCCCAAACATGGGCACTGACTGTGGCCACGGCTTTATTAAACTGTATAATTTTGCGTGTACGGGTGTGAATCATAACCCCCAGATGAAAATAGCTCCTTCAGAGCCGTGTCTCTGGGAAGAGGAAAAAAAAAAAAAAAACAAATGTGATACCAAACACTCCCTTATGCCTTCTCACAGTTCTAAACTGTTGCAGGTTGGACATAATCAGAAAGCAGAGTTTTATGTCGAGTTTTGTGTCGGTGAGGGGAATGTAACTATGCAAAACCCACTTACAGCTTAGACACATCATTCATGAGTTACACCATGGCTCCGAGCTCATGGCAACGACGAGTGTCTGGCAATCCCCACCATCTGGTGAACTCTGATGTGTATTTGAACAGCACGCTGTGTTAGTGTGCCTATATACAAGACATATTCGCACACAACATATAGTGGCAGGGGAAAGAGAGAGAAATTATGTTTCAGCTGTGAATGACTTATATTTACTCAAGCAGCAAAGAAATAGCTGATAGCTCACGAGTGATCAAAGCTCGTGGTGAGTTATAGAGGTCTTTCCTCACCAGTGAGGAAGATATAGCACATTTCAACCTGCTGTATATCCTTTTAGTCCAACACACACATCTTAATGCTTATTTTTATTTTGGTTTAGAGGCCTTTCTACTTTGCACAGCAAGCGATTTTTTTTTTTTNTTGAGGCCTTTTTTTTTTGTCTCAGCAACGTTTTTTTTTTTTTTTTTTTTTTTTTTTTGCAATCTCTTCTGCCTCTTCTCTGTCTGCTGCTGATGCCAGAGACAGAGCAGATTGGGAAGCCTTTGAACACATTACTGGTTGAACTCGAATGAGATTTTTGTATTGCTTGGTTGCGAGCTCCTGTGATGAGCATAAGGAATTTAGTTTTGATTGACATGATGTTCTCTTAAAGCAAAAGTGATCTATCAGCATTCAGGCACCCGCAACTTGTTTTTTTCTTTCGTGACAAAAAATAGTTTTGTTGCAGTCGTGCTACAGCCATGAAGGTTGAATTGCAGTTTCCCTTTGAATCCTCTGATGGAGGAGGTAGAGAGGAGTGAGTCAAAACAGGCCATTTTAGGTCACTCCTAACAAGCCAGGCTCGAGGATCTTCTCAGTTTCTGTTGCTCTGCCTGTTTTGTGTTCAGCCAGCTCTTTCTCTGGTGCACCAGCATGCTCATTCCAGTACACAGTATTTGTACAGATGACACAACCTTATTATCTTCAGCTTCGGTCGCTTTAAAAGGAGTTTTTATAGTTAACACACCCATGATCTTATACCACAAAGAGAACTGGTCTGGCAAAAAGGTATGATATATCCTGAGACAGAGCCTGAATGTGAGATATCCTCCCTCTCTCCTCCTTGTGCTCATCACTAGATGTGAAACCTCTTCGAAATAAGCTGCTCTCCAAATGAGTTATTATTTGGCCTGTGTCGGTATAGAAGACACGTGAGCATCCTCTGGGAGGAAATATAATCTTATAAATTAACCTTTGAACTTGGGAGAGTTGGATTGTGGTTTTTATTCAGCTGCTTTGTAGGGCACTGGGAGGTTATTTAACCTGCCTTTTTCAGGTCTGGGAAATTGGGTGCAGAGCTCCTTACCCCCACCACTGCCTCACAAGCATATTCCTTCTGTCTGGAAGCCTGTGGCATCAGTGTGTGAAGAGCCATCAGAATTAACACTGTGTTATGGGTGATTTTATTACTATTTGCAAACAGTTGATATCTGCACGTAAGCTTTAAGGGAACAAGGATTGGTTCAAATAAGGGTTAAAGCAGTTTTAAGAAATGTAGCAAATGCTGAAGGTTTTTAAGAATCATACTTTGCCGAGGCTTGGTGCTGAGCATCCCTATAACTCGCCTGTGCTGCCCTTTTTCAACTGACAGACTCTTACAAATGGGTTATTTCTGGATGTGAGGTTAGTATGGTTTGTAATGCCTGTGTTTCAGGGACATTCAGGAATCTGCTGTGAAATTGGAAAGGCTCATTATCCCGAGGGTGGGCTTTCCTTATCTCTGGACGTTGTGGCAGGTCTGTTTGGGAGTCTGTTGTTCAGCTTCCCATGCCCTGCCTCGTGAGGAGGAAAACTGAGGGAATGCTCTGGCCTCAGTAACAAGTTTTATAGTTTATCAAGTACAGAAGTAGTACTTTGGAGGAATTCTAGATATTTTTTCCCTTGGAAATGTAGGTGTGTGGGATACTGGCCATACACACCAGGCTTTAAAGCTCAAAATGAATGATAAAATCAATTGTGACTTATGTAGTGAGCATGAAAATAAACATCTGAAGGTGGTAATTTTAAGAAGTAGTTCTAAGACCTTCAACTGTACGTTTTCGTTTTATTTTGGCAGATTTTGCTAATTCTTATAGGAAAAAAGGTTGCATTTTCCTGGACAGTGAATACAGCTCTGTGTGGCCTGTCCTTGGTTATCCAATTGTCCTTTGAATCATTCTGAGCATGCTAATTCAATATCTGCCTCTTTGTTGTCCTGCTCCTGCATTTTTTCTTCCCAGGTTCCACTCCTGGCACTCTGCAGCTTCCCATATCTATTTCAGTGTTTCAGGCACTGCTCAGAAACAGATGGATGGCGAGATTTCAACCCCACCTCCCAACTTCCACATACAGTCCACATCTCGTGCCGCATTCATGAGCACACACAAGCAACAGGACGCTCGGTATTCGCTTTTCTTACAAGTTCATCTCCAAATCAGAGCTGCCGCGTTTAGGCCAGGCGATTTCCCAGCAGCAATTCCCTCCTCTCCTCAGGAAAACGGCAAAAAAGGGATATTCACATGTTGGAAGAGGAGGAGAGGGTGGGGCACACGTGCTTTTCGGAAGCGCTGCGTTTCCCATTGCCTGTTTTGATGGCTTTGAGCAGGTTTTGTTTGCAGGTATGCCCGGCACTGTGAGATTGCCAGGGGAGCGATGTGATGCCGATAGGAGGAACAAAACCTCAGCTCTCTGCATTTGCTTTTCCTCCTCTGCTTTGTGGCGCCCAGGTTTTGATGTGTTGCTTCTCAGAAGGCTTGACGGTGGTAATAACGGAAACAGCAAAAAATGTCAGCTTGACTACTGTCTGCGTGTCGGCACTAGTCCAGGGAGTTTCAAAGGGATGTTTTATTGATTCTGTAATTGCACAGTAGAATGGACAAACTGAACTGTACCTCAGGGCAAGGAAAGCCCCTGTCTGAACGGCATCTGTTGGATGTGTGCGCTGCTGTAATTTGGGCAGGGAGTGCTCGCTGGGCGGTTTGAACCAGGGGACTGAACGCTTGGCTTAACCCTTTCGCTGGAGGCAGTGGAAACTCCAGTTTTGCCTTCTGATGGCAGCCTGGGAAAAAGAGCTGCTTTGGGGGGATCCCTTTTAGCACCAAAATGACAATTTGGGGCTTCGCTGGCATTTACACCAGCATTGCTTTTAAAAGGAAATTTGGCACAAGATCTTTTCCCTGGCATAACTCTTCAAGTGTTCCCCTCCTCTGGGATCCTGAGCCCACAGAATTGTAATTTTCAGTGTTGCCTCACTTGCAAAATCCACTTCTTAACTGAAAAACTGGTCTTAATCTCTGATGAAATATATCTGTGTTATAGTGTTCCTGCCTGGGAGCTGGTAACTTCCTCTAGCACGAGCTGATTACTTTCCAAAACTGAAGGAGTGGACTGAGCTGTTTTGCTAAAACAATTGCAAATTAAATTTGTAAACTTTTGCTGTTGCCATATTTTTTCACTGGCATGTTGTCTGCGTGCTGTGTCTTTAATTTGGTGAGAACACGAATCAATTAGGCTAACCTACAGCAATGCAGAAACGGAGGGGAAAACATTAAAATGCACTGTCTTGACTTGATATGTGGGTGCCCAGGGTTTCTGTTCCAATTATTCTCTATTATTTCTGTTAGCTAGCTAGAGCTGGACATCCTGCAAAGAGCAGTGCTTCATCCCTGGGGTAGAGCCCACAAAACCCCAGGGTAGAAGAGCAGTGCAGGAGGAAGCAGAGTCCAGCCAGCCTCCCTCAGGAAGACTGTAAGTTTGGCTTCTGGATTTCACAGTTTCAGGATTAAAGGCAGAAAAATCTGGGGATGGGGATGTGCTGGGGATGGGAGGGTGGCGGCACACCCGGGAGCACCCAGCTGAAGTTGGTGCTCCACAGGCTACCAGCAGATGCCAGTGGTTTGTGAAATAAACTCTGATCTTGGGGTTTCCACTGCACTTATTTATGGCCATGATTGGAAATCTTGATTTTTAAACCCAGTGCTCTTTACATGCAATTTTCTGGGAGAAACCTGCAGTGCAGTTCTGTCCTGTACTGGATTTTAGTAGATTTTACAGGAAAGTACTGTTTGAAGAGGAGAAGGGTCTGATAAGACTCATTGGGCCTTTCAGTTCTTAAAGGGTGCTTATAGAAAAGAGGGACAGCAGCTATTTACACGGGCACGTAGTGATAGGAAAGGGGCAGTGGTTTTAAACTAAACACGGCGAGATTGAGATTTGATGTTAGGAAGAAATTGAACAGTGAGGGTGGGGAGGCCCTGGCACATGGTCCCCAGAGAAGCTGTGGCTGCCCCATTCCTAGAAGTGTCCAAGGCCGGGTTGGATGGGGCTTGGAGCAATCTGGGGTAGTGGAAGGTGTCCCTGCCCATGGCAGGGGGTTGAACTGGGTGGTCTTTAAAGTCCCTCCCAGCCTAAACTGCCCTGTGATTCTATTAAATGAAAGAAGATCTGCACGAAACTTTGTGATATTTTCGGTTGACTCTGATGAACTCCTTTATCTGGAACCTTGCATGCTGGAACAAAAATAGGCACTTAATTAATATTAAGGATGTGGAGCACTTTGCCAGTTCAACAGAAAGAAAAGCGAAGCCTATCTTCAGTAACTTGTATTGCAGAAATCAGCCGGGGAAGATCCTGCATCTGGGATTTGCTCCGTTCCCTTCTGGTGGTTCAGAGGAGTGTAAATTGTATACTAGAGGCAACAGCTGTACTTTGGGGCTTTTGCCAGAGGAAGAGCAGCTTTATTCTGTACTGGGATGAGAATGCCAGAGATGTGTTGATTAGTAGGGGAGGGGAACATTGCCCAGTGCAGCTGATACAGTGATCTCAGTACATAATTAGTTGCAAGTACACTTTGATCAGGTCCAAAACTCACAGTCCTGCTGAAAGAAGCAGTGAAATCTTGATTTGTCCTAGCTGGTGAAAGGTAGCTTATCTTTATCTAGTTTTCTATTCAATTCACGGCCAAGGTACCGAAAGTCTGTAAGACCAATAGTGCTGAGATTAGTCTGGACCCTCAGTGTGGGGTGAGGGGCCAGTGAGCACAGGCAGCATCACTGTGAGGCTTGTTCTTCATCAACCACCTAATTTGGAGGCAAGTTTAATAAAAACCGAATAGAAATTAAAATATCAGACTGAACTAGTAGTTTAACATTTGGCTGAGTCTTTATCACCTTCCTCCCCCATCCCTGACTTCTGTCAGATTGCTCATAATTTCAGTCTCAGTGATCTGACTCTGTTGTCTTTTTTTTTTTTATAAGAATGGTGAAGTGAGTGTGACTGAAAATACAGAATATGCACTAATATTTCCTGTGCCACATCAAATCACCAAAATGACTAAAGAACATCCTGAACTCTGAAATTCTCAGCACATATTTTCTGTCAACACTAACGCTGAAGTGGAATTGCCCCAGCCAATCAGACATGGGAAAAACACTGACTTACTGACCCAGAAAAAAACTATATTTCCCAATTTTTGCAGGTCTCTGCTCTGGTTGTCAAGGAAAGGTGGCCTGAGTCAGGATTTGTGGTAGCACAGTGCTTGGCATCCCAAAGGCACTCCAGGCACATTGATGTGCATGTTAGAGAGGGCTAGCAGAGTCCTGAGGGCAGTAGCCATGGGAAGCAGGCGTTTTGCCAAAGCTCCGCTGAGCATCTCTCTGCCTTGCTGATAAAAATCATTCATGCTTTTTGGCAATAGTATCTCTAGCTGGTTTTGTGATGCCCTGACTCCATTGATGACTACTTGCAAAAAAATAAGATACATAAAGCTTGTGGGGTTTTCCAAATAAATGCTTGCTGGGTGCTTAAGAGCTGCTGGGGGAGTGTTTTCAGGAGCACCCTAGTCCTGTCTCCAGAAAGATTTTTGACAGAGTTCTCTGGAGTAGCTGTTGGTGTTCACTGATGCCTTACTTGTTTGTTGCTGCTTTTATTTATTTTTTTTTTTTTTAAATTAATTTAATTATTTCTCTTCCTGGAAGTTTCTCTCCAGCATTTGATTGTAAGAGCTGGGTGTCTGGAAGATTAATTTGTCCTTTTGGACTGCATCTGGACTGTTACTATTTTATAATCATCGACAGTGGCTGTAAGGAGTGAGGAAGGATGCAGTAAAACACAGCAATGCTGACAGTGTAGAAATAGTGCATCTTCTCGCTGTTTGATATTTTGATAGAAACCTTTTATCACTTTAAAAACTGGCCGTGTATCAATATGATATGTTAAAAACAGAAGTAGGAAACTGCAGGCTTTTAATTTGTGCCATTTGAACCCTCTTACCTTGGATGAATGCGGCGTGTAAATTATAGTTCCCATGAGGTAAAAATCAGTCAAATGCTACTTAACCTTTACTCTGCCATGTTTCGTGTTCCATTTGTGCTTAAGAGAATATGTGCATAGGCTTTCATCTCACTACCATGCAAAATCATCCTTAGGGTGCCTGTAACAACACAAAATGCCTTTAAATTTGGATTTAAGGTGAGCGAAGCTGCTGTCGCCTTAGAAATCTTAGGGCTGAAGTGGTTTCAGAAATTTCATTTACCCCTCAAAGGTGAGGAGCTGGAAGAGGTTTTTTTTTTTCGTTCAGCGTGGCCACAGTGTTTGCTGCTGGTTCTAACTGGTTTATTTGTATGGTTATGTTTCTGCTGGGTATTCATGGCTTGGATTGGTATTTTCCAAACTTGGTCTGCTGCAAAATATCTTATGTTTTTTCTAGTTATTTAGGTTAAAAATATTCAGCTACTTCAGTTGTTTAATATAGAAAGCAACTTCTCTCCATGATAATTTCCTAGTAAAAAAGTCAGAAATTTGTCAGCTTTGGTGCTTGACATGCAAAATACCTGACCCAGAAACCGCTAAACTTCCTAGAAAAAGTTTTCTTTTGACTTTTGTGTTTGGATCAGACTTATGGTTCTCAGTGAAGCTCGTGCCTAAGATGGTACTTGCATATTTTATTAAATGATATTAATGAGAGCCTAAAAAACATACTTTAGCACTATTTAGAGACACTTAACTACTCCAGTTTCGAAAGAGCAAGATTTTCATAATAAAAAGCAGAAAAGAAATTTAAGATATTTTCCCAGTGAACATTTTCATTTGAAGAAAAAAAAAAAAAAAACCCCAACCAAATGAGCGAAAGAAGAAAATTGGGGAAATGAGAAATACTGTTTTCAAATTAGCCGACTTCAGAGCCTGCGTAACATTTGCATCCTGTTAATTCGAGGGTTCCTGCAAAATAATAAAACAAGTCAGTTTGTGTTCCCTGGTGAGCTGCAGTGATTGCAGAGGGAGCAGATGTGGGCTGGGAAGCCGAGGGGATCTCCCTGCCCTGAGCCAAACGGGAGCTGCAGCAGGAGCTGGGTGTTGCCCTCTCACCCTGACATCCCTCCTGCTGCTCACCCGCCTACAGTGGAGACTCAAAGTCTAATTGAGGAGTTTAAAAATAATGTTTTTAACACATGCCTCCTTATTTTTTTTTTTTTCTTTTTGCTTTTTCTAAGAGAAAAAAGGAAATTAAATTTTCGCTGAAATGCCGTGGTTGGAACAGTAACAGCGAAGGGAAGTGCACAAGTTGGCGTGGTTTGTAATGCTGAAGCTGGCTGTACTGGATATCTTATATATTTAATCATGTACACTTGTTACTGTATGGAAATATTAAATTTCACACTTAACGGGGACAAACAAATCTAGGAAGTTTATTACGTATGTTCAGTGTGGCAAAATAAGTGGTTGTGGAGGAAGTTTTTGCTTTAAACAAGCTTGGTTTTAATCATGATGATTCATGTATACAGAATCAAACAAGAATCATGTGTTTATTTTAATTCCTTTTCTTTGCTCATTCATGAGGCAGAATTCCTGCCGATGTCCATGATCTGCAGGTGCTCACCTGAGTAGAAAATGAGTGAAAATGGAGGAAAGGTCATGAGAATTGACTTTTTTTTTTTTTTTTTTTTTTTATTAGGTGTGCTTTAAATAAATAAAATGTACTTTAAATTGCCTAGAAGGGAGTGGGAACAGTGCACTGAGTTGTATTTCTCTTCCACAGCCTTTGTATGATTTGGAAAGTCTTTGCAAACACTCCTGCTGGTGTATTTATTAATGTGGAGCCCTGTAAAGTCCTTCAGGCCAGAAACTTTTTGTTGTGGTCAAGGCTAAAAAAAAGAAAAGGAGGGGAAGAAGGAAGGGATTTGGAAAGCCTGGAGTATACCTGTATCACTCTTGGAGAGCGGTGCTGACATGAATATTCTTATTTGCAGAGCTGAGAAGAAGAGTGAAAATTAAACATACACAGTTCACAAACACTTCGATTTAAAGAGTTTTAACTAAATGTGATCTGCATTCAAAAAAAAACAAGATAAAAATGCCTGTAAAGTGTGGTTTTTTTAGGGGTTGTCTTAGCCAAAGCCTCGCTGACTCCATGTGGTTGTCAGATGAGTAAATAATGAAACTATAGGGTATTACTTTCACTTGTGGACAGTCCCCAGTTTTCCCCCCAACCTCTCTAAAAGCCTAAAGAATAATAGAAAGAAGTTTCAAATGTGAAAAAATGAGACTTGGTATTTATTAATGCTTCAAGTATGAAAAGAGATAGAAATACAGGGCTCTGTAGAACAGTGTGGGGCAGAATCATCCCTTTCTAGAGGGAGGTGCCCTCGTAGCTCAGTCAAGTTCTGCCTGGACTGACACAGCACAGGGAGCATGGGATGATGCTGTTTTCAGTGATCTTAATGATGAGCTCAGTAGTTATGGGAAATCCTGAATTGTGGGGGAGAAGGCAGCAGCTGCCAGAGGGGTGGGCACCCAGAAAGTTCCATGAGCATCAGGACACCTGCAGATCCACTCTGTGACACTCAGTCTGTGCCTTTCTGCATTACTAAATGTTTGCAAATGGAAAAATCATGCACAAAAAAGTTTAAAGTGAACCACTCCCAGGCGCCGGTGACAGCAGGGTTCTTTGGGGGGTACTGAACACCTGACAGAAGGGTGGTCTTAAAAATAGAGAGAACCAGGAGCCAAGTGCTCTGGGTTCCCCAGTAAAATTACTTCACAAATTTCTTAAAGGTTTTCAAGAAACTTTCTGTAGTGTTTATGTCAGAATATAAAGCATTTTTGGATGAAGAACTGACAATGGTTTTTCGTGGAAGAATCTATACAAGGAAAAATAGTCTTGATTGTTACTTGTCACATGTCTGAAAATAACCCTGCAGCAGAACAGCGATGTTAAGCACAGATCAGTGATGAGGTGAACAACTTCACCGTATTATTTTTCTCCTGTAAATGGTTTGTTTCACTTTGTTTGTTGGAGCGTGGTTTTGGCTGAGCTTGTTTGTATGCACAAACTGGATAGTAGTGAAGTTGGGAAATCATTTGACCTTCTGATCTGTGTAATCACTGACAGGGACACGTTGCAATATTGGTATGTCATGGCTTTAGGTGGTTTAGTAAAGTAAATGAAACTGGTAACATGAGCTCCATGTGTTTTTCAAATATGCTTATTTTCTGTAGCAGTTTGCTAAGTAAGACACATCAGCCAACCCTGCAGCTGGACTGGAAATGCTTTTTCAAGCTTTGCAGTTGACTGTGGATTTTGTATGTTGGAAAGCTGAGAGGCTGCATTCTGAATAACACACTCCACGAAGGGATAAGTATGCTTTAACATTTGAAGAGTTTTTGGTGTCTTGAAGAGAAGGGTTGTGGTGACAAAATTCCAGGTTCTGTGGCCGGGGCAGAGCCCTTTGGCAGAGGTACGTGGCCTTGTGTCTACAGCAAAAGCAATGATCTTTGAGCATCTTGATTATTTTGGGAAAATGTTCAGACAATGCATCAGTCTAGTTTTGAAACAGCTTCAAACATTTCACCACTGAAACCTCTAAAGCAAATGTTACAGAACATGTAGCTTGTCTGTTTATCTTCTCTAAGACTATGTGAAGTCTTATGTGAAATGTGATAAGAATCACAGTATCTCCTTTGGTTGCTCAACATGAGAAGCTGATGAAGAGACAGTCATCTAGAAGACATTCTTTAGAATAGCTGCAGGAACAGATAGCTTTGCTAGGCTGTCTCTGTAGAGGGATGAAGGTGAGATTGTAACCCCAGTATGTAGGCATGGTCTTTCTTTTAAACCTGGCCTAGCAAAAGTGAGGCCTTTGATTTGACTTAGCCATCGAATCCATGTTACCAGCACTTCTGGACTTTGACCCTGTGCTCTTGTTTGTGCTGCTGTTCTTTTATCTGGTTTCTGTCCCCGGGCTCAGGTGGGTTGTTGCTTGCGTGTGTCTGGCAGCAGTGCACGGCGGGGATCGCTGGTCCTGGGAGGATGCACACCAGTGCTCCTCCATCCCAGCACCTCACTGGGCGCGTCAGCTCAAACCTGTGCAAAGAAAAATTACCAAAAGGTAAAGAGGAGTTAATTCCTACCCCTTACATGGTTCCGCAGGCAGACTAAAGCTCCTGTACCAGTAAAGTGATGTTTTGATGGATGGAGTGAGTTATGCACAAACCCCATGGCAGAGCCTGACAGCAGAGACCAACACATTCTCAGGGCTGTTTCACTAGAGAAGAGCTCTGGAGAGCTACAAGGTCCAGGGAATTCAGATGGAAAAAGATCTGTTTTTTTTCTTTTCCTTACCCCTTATACGCTCATTGTGCATCTTTTGTATATCACTCCTCTGCTGAAGGTATGGATACTAAGGATGTGGAAAAGAAGAGCATGTAAATCATTCTTCGTAACAGAAACAGAGAAATAAAATGTTTTTGAGTGCTTGAGGGTGACCTAAACAGAGGACAGAATTTAAATCATGGGGTAACATGAGGGATGGGATGCACACAGGCAGTGGGGACAGCATTTAACAAAGAGGGTGGAGTGACACAGGTAGTCCTTGCAAGTGACTTTTCCTTGTGGGAAATCACAATCCTTTAACCAGCGCAATGGTGCACTAAAGCCAGTGGGGAGTGCTCGCATGGAGATTTTCCTTTATTATATTTTTTATTTCTGGATCTGTTTCTGCAGTGTTTATGATCTGACAGCAGTAATGAGTCACTGTATCAAAGTTGTGGCCAGGAAAGGGAAAAAAAATTGTGTGTACCAAATGTCATGGACTGATGCTGTGTGTGGCAACACAAATAAAGGTGCTGTATGTTTAATGCTGTGAAATTTGGCTCACAGAATGAACCTGCTTTTAAAAACCTTAGCAAGTAAGATGATCTGTTATTATTTCATTTGTAGGAGTAAAATGAGGAAAAATCCCTTCTTGGTCTTACCTACATGTGTTAAATTTTGCAGTAACCTCTGTAATGATGGGTTGGGGAAAGATGAATATTTTTCAGTTTCTGAAGTTCTTACAGAGAGACGTCTTTACTTTTTGTTGGCATGTCTATGAATGTGGTCACTGGTTGGTTTTTTTCCCCCCACTTCTCTGCCTTGTTGACAACCCGCTGGCACAAGTGGATTCAAAATTGGGATAAATACTGCAGGTGTTACAAGCTTCTCTGATCCCTTTGTCCATATTTAATCTAATCTCAAATTAAATGAATGCTATTGATTAGATTTCTTTCAAACGTGTATGGGTTACTCAATGTGTGGCAAAATGTTATTCTTTTCTTGTGTGAGTGGAGCATAGAAGGTGAAAGTATACAATTAATTTTCCTGCAGTTTCTCGAAAATTGTATGCTGGATTTCTGTAATCATGCTGTATGGAACAATATTTCAAGCAAATTATTGTTATTTACTGTGGATTTTGCCTGAATATTAAAAGTCAACAATTATGCTTCCTTTTGGTTCTTAATGGCTTTTTATTTTGAGAAACCTGCCCAATTCTTTCTCAAAGTTGGTGGCCCTAATGCTTATCTTCAGAAAGCGTTAAATAGCACATAGCATAACTTCACAATGCTGTTATTTTGCCATGTCAGTGACTATTATATTAAGTTTAAAGTGTTGATGAATTTGGTGGGGACTTGGGTTGCAGAGTCCTCACCAGGGAGGAGGGTCTGTTGTAGGGTAGTTGCTGAAGCTGGGTAGGTCAGTGGTGGCTCACATGAGCGATGTGGGTGGTGTTGGCTCCCTCCTCCATGGCTGCATCCCGTGGGATGGGTACCACTCCTTGAGGAGAACGAGGTTTCCAGCTGTAGCACAGCCTGCCTTGCAAGTAAACCTCTGCTGTAAATCCCAGTGAAGGTAGCGGTGTGTCTGTCCCCCTGCCCTCCCCACAAATGCACAAAGAAATCTTTGCAGGTCTGCTGCTTTCTTGGGCCCCCTTTTCCTTCCCATTTTCATGGAGTAAACGCCACCAGATGGATGGTCCTTGAGCAATGGAGTGTTGATTATTGCGTGCAGAAAACAGGCTGATGCAGATGGGTCCTGGTGTTTTCTTCTGCCTTTCTATTCTGTGTGATTTTTCCAATCCCAGGTATCTTTGGATCTGCATGGCACCTGCCTGCCCCAAGCATTTATGAGCTGTGGTGGTGACCACCTCTGGTTAAACATCACCATGGCCTCCTTGGGGACAGTGTCAGCCTTTGCTGGATACTGAATTCCCTAAAAAAACCTGGGGTGGCTGTATATTGGTGTTGCAATGAGAGATTGAGATGACAGGATGAGAATCTGTCACCAGCTTTCAAGACAAAAGATATGATAGAGAGGGTTTTTAAGTAGGTGTGTGCATTATAGTGGATGATTTATCTGCTTAGTATAGACCATCCCCATGGTCACTTAACTGCTGCTTCATTTAAGCTTTTGTTAAATGCATTAATTGGAGGCGGGAATGTCCTTGATTTATTATATTGGATTAGACAGGCAAACCTTGAGATAGTCTTGTCTTCATTTCTTGATTATGGTTATGCAATTAAAATTGCTGTTTCCTTCCTGCAAAGGGTTCCTTTCAGCACAAACTCTCTTCTGATAAGCAGAAGACTGTGTTTATGGAGAACTGCAAAACAAGGTTTGGTAAGAGAAATCTTTTCTACCTGGAGACTTGATCCATGTGTCAGAAAGTGGTTCTCAAGGCAAGAAGTGGAAAGTTGGATGGTGCAGGAGCCTTGAAAAAGGTGTGTTGCAAAACAAGTGAGAAATAAGTGCTGCCTTGAAAGTCCTTGGGTTTCGGTTCCTTTTGAAGGCAAAGCGGCACATGCAAGGTTGAAAAATGTCAGAGCAGTCACCTATATCAGCAAGTAAATTGGAAACCTGTGGTGATAAGATATTCAAAGAAGCATGGAGGGTACTGTCCTGGGCATAATGTAGTTTATCTGACCCATCAGTCTGGTTCACTGGCAGTTTCAGTTGCGAGGTGGGACTAGCTAAACAGAGAACAGATTTTTCTGTGAGAACGAGACCTTCATTTGAATTCTTCAGCGAAGCCTGGCAAGTGTTATGGGTGTCAGTGTTTCTCCTGGCTGCTTCTGCAGAAAACAAGAGCTGGTTCCTGGAGGTTCAAGGCTGGAGCTTGGACAGGCCCTTCCAGAGTTTGCCTCAGTAGAGGTTTCTCTTACAAGATACCCAGAGTTCCTGTAGGGCCACGAAAATCTTCACTTCTTTACTTAGTTGTGTTTGAGAAGCTCCAGGGCCTTGGAGGAGCAGACTGGGTCAGTGAGGTTCTCCTTCTCTTCCTGTAAAAGTGTGCAAGATTAAATAAAGTATTTGAAGCTTGAAGTTCAGTCCAGGCAACACCATGGTGCTGACCGTGCTCCTGACTCCACACCCTCTCCCAGTATGGCCCTTTTAGGTCTGGTCTGTACTTGGGTTCCTCAGATAAAAGCAAGGAAAAAATGGTTGCTCAAAGGGATAGTGTTAAACTATTAGCACTGGGAACTGTAGAAATTATTTCTTTTTTTGAGGGCTGCTGATAATTTTCATCAGGGTTTCCTTAGCTGCAGTGCGTGTTTTTTAATCAGTGGCTGTGGCATTTTTGGAAATTATCTAAAGCTTCGCACTCCAGGTCAGCCAGGCTGTTGTGCCAAGTCAAATGTAAGTCTGTCTCTTCACTTTTTGAAACTGCCTAAATGTAAGCAAAAGGTCCCTGCAACCTTGTCAGGGATAAAAATCCATCCCGTGTGTACCTGTGGAGGCACGATTCTAACCTCTTTAGTAGTAACCTGAAGCTGGTTGTCTTGAAATCTTCCTGTTTTGTCCAGTAGTGACTGATTGCTCAGTTTGTATTTTTCCAGACAAGGTGTTTGTAGGTGGTTCAGAGCAGACCAGGCAGTCTGATTGATTCTCACCTGCTCATGTACTCTCTTAATTTTATTTAAGTTTGTGGGAAAGGAAGGAATTTGAGGAGCATATAAAGGACAAGATGGCATTGAAGCATTCCCCCCCATTTTTTTACTTCATGGTTTAGGTGAAAGGCTTTCAAAGAGTAATTCCTGAGTGCTTTTCTCTGCTGTTCTTGCCGACCTATGGAAGATGTGTCCTGCCTTCATGCTCTACCCATTGGTAGTGTGAGTTGCAGAAGATGCTCCCCTGCAGCTAAGTGCTGCTCCCAGGTAGACAGCAATGAGCTCTGCTGATGTCAGACTAGTGAATTTCTCTTATTCTCTTTTTATTTCTCTTTCCCTTTTCTCCCACCTTGCCTGGATCCTTTTATCTCAGCCTTCCAATTCCTTGCTGCTGAGCCTCGGGACAGTGGGATCTCCAGGAGGCAAGGGTTAATGTTGTTTGTTTGCAGGAGGAGGGTGGGGAGTGCTGCAGCGAGGCTGAGATGAAAGGTACCACCGGGAAGTGGTTTTCTTGGCTGGGGAAGGTAGAAATGCTTTTAGCCTTGTGACCCAGTTGACTGGCTTTGAGTTCCATGCTGCTGCGAGGTAGCAAGCCCAAGGGCAAGGCCTTATTCTGTGGTTTTTGGTGTGGAAGAGTTTCCCAGGAGTTACTGTATAATTTTCACTCAAAGGCTTGTCTCCACTGTTCACACAAAGGAGTTCACACAAAGGCTCCTCATAACAGCCCCTGTCCTGGCCAGTGCTGCTCAGTTCTGCAGGCCCTTGGCTGGAAACATACAACTCGAAACATGCAACTTGCATGATTTGAAGTTTCTCTCCCAGTAAGAGTAATTATTTTTGTCTAGGTAAGCACCCTGCAATGTCACATACTCTTCTCCTTTGGGTCAAGGCATCATTTTTCTCCCTGGGACTCTCCAAAATTCCAGTACTCAACGTGTTTGCACTGCACAGCTTTTGGTGTGAACAAAAAAAATGGGTGATACATCACCTGAAGCACTGACTAAGAGTTTTTTGGAAGTACAGGAATTGAACTTGGGTGGACTTTTGATTTGACTGTTGTCAGGCCTGGCTGTAGCTCTCCCAGTCTGTACAGGAACAGGCATTTCAATGTAGGATGCATCTGCAGCTGTGGAGACTTTTCTTCCTCCAGGTTATGCTGTTGACAAGCTTTGACCTACTTGATCCTTCTAGTGTGAATTTTGCCTTGCTGGAAGTACCTTGGCCAGATAAGGAGGTGAGGGATGCTCAGCGGGCTGAATGTAGGGGAAGATTTGTAGGCAGGGTTAACAGGAAACAGTGGAGACTGTAACAAACCAAGCATGAAAGCAGGAGTGGGTGTTTGGATATCTTGAGAGATGGTTTTCCTTTGGCGGGATGAGGGGGTGGGGAATACACCAGGCAGAAGAAGGTTCAGAGATTGAGAGATAAACTTTCCAGAACTGCACCTGCAGTAATCTGGTGCATGGTAGCTCAGGCTAGCGTAGAAGAGCTGATGTGATGGTGCTCTGTGTTGGTTCCCTGCAGTTCTTTGGGTCCTTTGTGCAACTGGCCTTCACAAATGCGGAAGGGAAATTGAACCACTCTTTGGGGTAATACAATAAAGCTTCCTGATACGACGGTTTTGTGTGTTATGGGTGCTTAAGGAGCCTTGTGTTTATTGTACACCACAGGGGTGCAGAGAGCTGGTGGCCAAAATAGGTGAAGGTGTTGGAATCCAGGTCTTTCTGCAAAATACCCAAACCTGTGTTAGGTTCTGTGGGGGACAAACTCACTTAGTGATGGAGGAGGTAATAATCTTAAAGCCTGTATTCAAAATGAGGAGTGATTACTTTGGAAACCTAAATAAATTTCATTATTGGATTGTTACAGTAATGTAAAACAATTGGCAGCAGAAACAAATCTTTAGGGTGGTTGGCAGCTTTCTGCAGCTATGTCTGCATTGTTCAGCAATGCAAGACAAAAGCAGTGGCTCTGTGGAGGGAAGCAGCTGGTGCCATAGACCTGACACCCACCCTGGGAGCTTTCCAGAGGTTTTATACTGTCCCAGATTTGATCCAGTCCTGTGGGTTGAGAGTTTGATGCTGACCATGGGCTCAAAGAGATAGTCCTGGAGCTGGTCTAGTTTCACTGGAGAGGAATCCAGTTGACGTTTGCTGAGCCTGCTCTGTGATGTGAATTACAACTCACTAAGTGAAGCCTAATGCACTTTGTCCTAAAAGCACTCTGCATTTGAACTGAAATGGTGAAGGCACCACTGGAGCCTGTCAGTGCAGTCAGACTCCAGTTGCTCTTTACGTGTGAATAGTCCAGCATATGAACTGTTTTAAATTACACCTTTGTTCTGAGTGAACTCTTAAACGTCCCTTGTTTATATTTTAATTGCTTTTAGAAAATTCCTAAATGGTAGAAGAGCTGTTTCTATTTGTGGTGTGCTGGTTTCCAAGCCATACAGGGTACAGAGATGGGTTTTCTGAATTCTTTCCAATACCAAAATTTCTTCCTCACTTTTTCTTTGCTAGTGTAATGGTTCTTTGAGATCTTCAATACCATAATGTGTGCTTACATTTCAGAAAGAATCACTTTCATGGAAAGTTAAATAAATAAATATTATAATCAGCGAAGCATCATAAATAACTTTTATGTCTAAATCAAGCTATTAAAAGCTTTTTTATTTTTAAGTAGATAGGGGAATAAAATAGCTGCATAGTTCATAAAGTGGTATACTATTACTGCCTGCTGTGCCCATGAATTATGCCAGCTTTTTACACTTGGGAAGTAAAAAGCGGATTAGAACTGTGATCAATGTATTATCCTATATTTCTTATTGTGCATTATATTTCCTTTTTGAGAACCTTTGTAGACTAAATGGCTACTAATGACATAATTACAATTGTTTGTCACCACCATAATGTGTGATTTCCTATCTCATCATGAAGATGTAAGTTAGATAAAGGAGGAGTTTTGGCAGGAAGACAAAGTGCAGTGATTTATTAAAGACCAGATGTGGTTGTTAAAAGCTTTTCTACAGAAGGCTCAATTGAGTGATGTGAAATAGGAACGAAAGCTCCGAACACCACAGTCAGTGGTTCTTGGTGTGAGTGACACAGTTGCTCAGAGGAGCATGACAAATTAGCGGCGTGTTTTATTGTTGTATACAAATTTATGTTTGAATTTAAACAGCATAAAAAGTTCAAAATTGCTCATGCTATTAAAGTGGATGTTTAAAGGAAATAATTATACTGAAATGGAGTGGATGACTTGAAAAGCTTGAATTCCATGAAAACAGCTCAAGATCATGTTAAGTCAAAGGATCTCAGGTCTTTGAAAGAAGAGGGTTTACTGAGGTGATTGACAACAGCAGAAGCACATGTGCTGGAATATTAATTGTTTTGATGCAGGCAGAATATCAGTGTAAATCAGCTTAACTCCATCAGAGTCAAGCTGGGGAGTGGGCTGCCTGTATCCCCCTGCAGAGGCTGGTCTTCACACATCTTTCCAGAACGGCTGGAGGCTCTGGAGGCAGAGAAGAGCACACAGCAGCTGCTGAGCATGGCCCTAATGTAAAATTATACACAGCATCGTGTGCTGGCTGTGGGGAAGTGAGGGGCAAAGCCTAAGAAAGAGCAATTAAGGAGGAAATAATTTGTTCTGTAGCTCTGAACTTTTGCACTGAGCAGCTTGGCTGTGTTTGCCGAGGAGCTGTGGCCAGCCCCTGTCCCATGGGAACGCTGTTACAATGCTTTTCCCGGTCCTTACGCAGCGCCGTCTCTTGGCTTTTTTCATGCTCATGTCTTGTTGTGCACTTGTGTGGTTCTGGCTCCTTTCCCCCACCACCTCTCAGTGCAGACCTCCCACCACCACACATCCTCCTCAGGACCTCGTGCTTGCCAGAGCGTTTTCCAACTGCTCACACCGTTGTGTTGGGCCATGGTCAGTTGTCTGTGCCAGCTGCTGATGTGTTTTGAGGCATGACTGGTTTTGGTTTAGCTTCAGCTGAAATTGTAATGTGCATCTATTTGTCTGTTGGATATAATACTGTTAGTTATTGATAGCTGTTGACGTTAATATTTGTGAAGCAATCAATAGTGATGGGTGAATTCTGAAGACAGCATAGAATCACGGAATGGTTGGGGTTGGAAGGGACCTTAAAGATCATCCACTTCCCAGCCCCTGCTACAGGCAGTGAAACATTCCACTAGACCAGGTTACTCAGAGCCCCATCCACATCTTTCCTTGTCTTTTGTTGCTCTCAGCTATTACTCTGATCTAAACTCGCAAAAGTCAAGATATTCAGTCGAGGAGATGGAATGATAGCTTCAATACCTCTTTTGCCCTTATTTATTTTAGGGGTCTTTACACTTCACTTTGTCTTTTTGTGTCTTGCTTAGACATGTCTTGTGTCTTGCTTGACATGGCAGGTGGCTGATAGGTGGTGGGGAGGGAGCAAGAGAAATGTTCTGAGAAACAGCTTCTGATAAGCATCTGAAATTCTTATATATGTGCCTTGTGGTCTGGGAATTCTGCTGAAATGTCATGAAACTGGTTTTATTTGAAGAGTCGGCTGCTGCTCAAGGTTAGGCACTTTCCTGGTTTTGCAGGTTACTGTGATACTGGTTTCCACTGAAGCACAAGAACTTTGAAAAGAATATTAAAATAGAATAAAGAATACTGCAGCCTTTTAATTAATCTCTCATCAGATTTTGACTTAAGATTTTTCTTAATACTTTTTAAATCATTATTTTATCTGAACTGGTAAGCCCATCCCCTTTTATGAATAGAGTTTAAGCTAACTTTGAATTTCCTGTCTTCCTGTTTAATCCAGACGTTTATCATTGCTAGCAGGCTGGGAAAAATGCTATTGTCTCAGAGTCTGGGATAACCAAAAGTCCGGTTTGGACACATTCAATCTAATGACTTTATACAAGCATTTTTCAAATGAATTTTTGTTTTCTGCTGTCCTTTGTGTTTGGGTTATTTTTCCCTGCTCCCAACACAATTAGAAGGTTGTTGCCTTTCAAATGAAATGCCTTTCCTTTTTTTTTTTTTTTAACCTCTGTCCTCTTTTAAGCCTTTCTTGCTGTTCTCTCCTATAGAAATAAATCTTATTGCTACAAACATCACAGATTCATTGTCAAAACTTCATGCTTGGCATTTTAGTGATAGAAATCAAGTTGAAATACCAGTTCTGAATTGCTTTGCACTGTTGAGCAATGGCAGGCAGACTGGTTAGTGTGGAGAAGTCTAAGTAGACTACAACTAATATTTCTTCATTACCTGTGTGACTTCTGCCTCCTTGACTTTGGTTATGCTCAGGTTCATGGGCAGTCAGCAGCTGATTTAAAGATGTGGAGGTCAAGGCAGTGTTGTGTAAGGTCTTTGGTGGCTTTTTATGTTCCCATGGGTGTCCTGGGTGTTGCAGAAGCACAGTCAGCTGGAGGCTCCTCAGGCCTAGGATTCAAAGGATGAGCAATTAGGAAGAGCTTACTGGGCAGGACAAAGGCAACTGGACATTTTGGTCTCTCCAGCAGGATCTTCCTAATGGAACAGAAATGCTCCCTCTTGTATAGTGCCCTGTGTTATCTCTGCAGTGGGTGGATGTGTCCAGGTGAGATATCACAGAACTGCAGGACAAACCTCAAATCTCAGCAACTTCATTAGTCTTGTTAAAAGAAAATAAAAATGGCTGCTACCACTGTTACAGAACATTTACCTTTCTTATTTCACCTAATGTGAGATGGTAAGAGAATGCTGCAAGTGGGGCTGTCACAGCTGCAAGCAGAGCAAGGCAGACACCACAGAAATGTTTAACCCTGAATAATAGCCATGAAGAATTAATAAGGTTGGGTGAGAGTTAATTTTTTGGGCAAAATTCCCCTGGGAACGGTTGTCTGTAATATTCTCAAGCTTGTTTTTCCTTGTTTTGGGGTCCACTTCTGTGAATTTGGTAACATGCTTTGTGTGAGGAGCTTCTCAGCAGCACTGAAGTGATTCTGTATAATTTGTATTCACTGTTAATTTTAGTAACTGCGCTGAGATTTGAATTACGCTAATCAACTTTTCTTGTAATTTGTATAATTTACATACTGTACACACACTGCAAATGCAGGACTCTGGTGCAAAACAAAGTTTAATTAGTGTAACAGAGCCACATCAGCTTTCCAAGTGATTGATTTC
Organism: Picathartes gymnocephalus; assembly: GCA_013390045.1. NCBI lineage: Eukaryota > Metazoa > Chordata > Aves > Passeriformes > Picathartidae > Picathartes > Picathartes gymnocephalus. The sequence goes on from WEKY01049427.1 coordinate 1,611,595, forward strand.
TGAGCGTGGAAGAGATCTGTAGCAACAGATCAGAGCACTAAAATGTCCAGTGTTAGTGTAGGGCCCTAATGGGCTTGAGATGAGTAGAACCAGCACAATTAAATGGAACCAGCCCTGTCCATCCATCACTTGACCCGCCTTCCCCAAATATTTGGCTTGTGCATAGTGAGGCACTGAGAAGTTTATGGATGTCTTGGTCTCTCTGGTTGCTTCTGTAGCTTTCCATTGATGGAAGGAGTTGGAGGATGTTCACCACCTGCTCTGGTTCACCCATCTCCACTTGTGTACCCCATGTTACAGATGTTTCTCTTGCTCTGTGGAAATTATTTCCCTTCTGAAGGACCGGTGACTGTTGATGTTCAGTGATCTGGCTGCGAGAAGTGTACTGGTTTGCAAACAGAATTGCAAATTTGATCAGTTTTTAACATTGTGTTATTTGTGGTTCCTGCCTTTAAACTCCAGATCACTTGCTTAGTACTTGTGGTTTTACTTAGTTTTAAGTGTGTTTTTTGGTTATTTTATGGAGCCACCTCAGCAACAAAATGAAGAGGAGAGTCTGGTTACATAAAAGCAACAGAACTGTTCATTTCACAAAATTTTGACAGATCTAGAAAATGAAAAAAATTGGGGTAGGAACAAGATAATTTTGCCTTTCTTGGTTGAATGTGCATCAGTTGTTGTGATCTTGGACAGCATCTGCAACAAATGAGAATCCGTTGATCTTTACATTGAGTTCTGAAATACTTAGAAAAAGAGTACTGATCTTTTAGAACGAATGTTTTTTCTTTAAAAAACGTCTGTAGGTAAATTAACAGGTGTAAAACCGGTGAGAGAATAATAAACCCGAAAAAATGCTTGAGCTGATGTGAGGATCACTGTCAGTGCAAACCACGTGTGGCGCTTGGGCTCTCATTTCTGCAGCTCATTTGCTGAAAATAGAAAGTGCCATCTCTGTGCTTGCTCTAACTTTTGCATTATTTGTCCATTTGAGCTCCATTACATGATCTCCAGGTGTAAAGCCCAGCTTGCTCATAAATTTCTGCAGACCTGGGGCTTTATTTCATGTCTGATCAGGCACTGTGGGTCTTCTCCTCTCACTGTGTTGGTTATGACTTGGGAGCGGTATTCTCTCATCCTTTCAGGGCCATTAATAGCTGGGAAAGGTTTTAATGTCGATTTTTGTAGGCATTATGTTAATACTATTGTTACCTAATTAGCATCCGTCATACATTTGTATATGACATTGGATGGGCAAGTGTAAATGCAGTGGACTCTGAACATTTTATGAGGTGCTGCTGTGAAACTACTTCACTCATCATTACTTAAAAGCCAGAGATTTGGCCTTAGGTATTACATCATGTGAAAACCAGTAGACAAAAATGGTGATCAATTTTTTATTATAATAAAGTTTTAATATGAGGCATTTTTAGATATGTGTCATGAATATATGAGTCATGTATTTCACACCAAACCAAACCTATTATGATGATATTTCTACTTCAAGGGGTTTTCAGTATTTAAATACTAAATTTAATTCTATGGTTAAAAAATGATTCATATTCAAATCTATTTTTATGCTTCATAATTAAATAAGAAAATATTGCTTGTACCTACACTTTTACTATTCTGAGTCGTATTATAATTATTTCTTTAATTTGACCCATAAAAACAGTCCATTTCTTCATTAGTAAATTACAAGGATATCGCAACAGAAAAATGAGTTTTGAAGGTGTCTTACCATATCTAATGGGAATTTCAGTTTGGGATTTTCTCATTTCTTTCATTTGTTCCTTTTGTAAAACATGAAGATACTTTCTAGGTAAATTAATCCCTTCAAAGGAGCAAAATAACTTCCTTTTCGGAAAGGGTTATTAGAGACTTATTCTTTATAATCTTAAATACCACTTGTGTTAGGCTGAACAATGCAGGAAAAAATTACACTAGTTTAAAAAAAAAAAAAGGAAGAAAAAAATTATTACCAACCAAAGCCAAGTATATTACAATTATGTGATCATGGAAAAGTGAGCTTTGTATTGGGAAAAACGTGATCTAGATTCCCATGAAATTTCTAAGTTTAAGTATTTTTGTAAATTAGGTTGTTCCTAGTTAAACAGGTGGCTTTAAAGGCTGGTTTCACTGTTGTTTTAATCATAGTTTAGTTACCATGGAGAAATATGCAAGTTAGCATTTATACACAGAAGTGAAATTTATGCTGCATAGATAATAGCCTAAATTTAGCATGACTTAAGTTTACCACTTCCTTAAGAAAAAAGATATACATGTTTTATTATTATACTATCACACTATCAAGAAGTTAATTTCTTTAAAATATTTTAAGATTTAAAAGTCAAATTTTGTTGTCCTGAAGTGAACACTCTTTTATTTTTTTTTTTCTTTTGTTTTTGAGCTCTAGCTTGAATTTATTTTTCCCCCCCTTTGATTTTTTTTGGTTGATTTCTCAAGTCTGAGTTTTAGATGAGTTCAGTGCATGGTGTGGAGCTGGATTTTATCTGTGTGACTGGCGCACAGCAGTTCAACGAAGGACTTCGCAGGAGGGAAATCTGTGTTTTACAATTTATTGAGGCATTTCAGCTGTTTGACCCAGAGTTTATCAGAATGGAGATTTCTGTTACTGAACTAAAACAATGCTGGGAGAGGGAAGCAAGTGGTGAGAAATCATAACATTGTGTCTTAGAGAATAGAGCCTGTCCTGGCTTAGCCAAGCCTCGTGAGCAAGCGGAGATGCTGAGTGTCTTTGGCTGACCTGGAGAGCTTGTTTCTCTCACCCAGATGCCCTTTCCTAATTTAACTTTCTTATTTTTTTGCTTGTTTTTAAGTTCAACAGTCCTGTCTGTAGGACCTCGCCACGGAGCTAAGTTTTCAAGGACAAATGTTGTAAGAGTAGCATGATCCAACAGGAGGTCCCCCAGCACACCGAGTGCAGCAGATCCCTTTCAACACCAGCTGTTCTCACAGATATAGATTGCTGCAGTGAAATTTTCTTAATATAATTCAGGAAGCTCTAGAGAATTCTCCAAAACAACTGTGCCAACAAGGAAAATGTTGAATTTTTCATCAGCTGCCCAACGCTGAGAGTTAGTGGGCAATCCGTTCATTCATGACCAGATGTTCAGTGTAGTAACGCTCTGCAGTTAACTTGAACCTTGTGGCCTGTTTTCCGGCGGCTGCAAGGACATTGGCAGCAGCCTGGCACGGGAGGATTGCGGCCTGAGAAGGTGCAAGATCCACCTGCACATCCGTGGCTGCCTGGTTTTCCACCAGTGACCAGACAAGGTAGGGAGTGATGGAGGAGGGAGAGGCTGCAGCATCAATCATCGCAGGGGCCTGGAGAGAAGCATCTTTATTTTGCAGCTCTGCTGTCAGAGGAGGGCTGACCAATTTTCATCTTTCCGTCTGCAAAAGGAAATATTAGCTTTTTCTTTCTGTGTTCAGGGTGGGGTTAATGCTTAATGTTGTGTGTCATAACTTTGGTTTCTTACCCTTTTTTTTTTCTTTTGTGGCAAAATGATCAGAAGGCAGGTGACTGGGAACTTTGCACAGCTGTGTGGGTGCACTGAGGTGGGTGAGGTCAGGGTGGTGGTAACTCTACCTCAGCCCCATCTTGAATTCAGCTGAAGGGAGAGAGTTGACTCCTGAGTAGACTCGGCCGCTCGCTCAGTCTCATGGTTTCTTTCATAAAGATGCATTTATGCCTTATGCCATTTCAGTGTGTTGTGTTAGGCACTAGTACACAGAAAAAAATAGTATTGAGTAGGAGTTCTGGAATAAACGGTGTGATTTTCTACTTTGAAAAGGATTCTTCCTTTAAATGATTAACTGTGTTTGATTCTGGGTATGCCAGCTGGCTAGAAGAGGAAAGGCAAGATTTGATAATGTTTAGCTTTTTCTTAGATGTTATAAGAATCTTAATTCCTTCCTTCATTGTATTTCAAAATAATATAACTATTGATTTCAAAGTGGAACCTTCGATGAAACTGCTGTTATCTTACACTGTCAAAATAGCTGCACTTTCTCAGGTTCCTTTGATGAGCAAGGGGAAAAATCCCTTTTCTTTAAATGCAGTAGTTTGGGCTTTCAACTTTCAGGCATACTCTCGAGGAGGGAAGAAAAATCTCTCCTAGGCATGTTTTTGAGAATGATAGCCCTTCTAGCACGGCGTGCAGCAGCCAGAGCAGACGGGGAGGCAGTGCCTGCAGTTGCCCCAAGGATGCAGTTGTTGCCCAGCTCCACAGGAGCCCTGGGTGAGGAGCTGCACGCCCGCCTTGCTTAACGGTGGCGTGACCGTCACCGGCCGGGCAGGACACCCGTCCAACTGTCATCTGTGCTCCAGCACAGCCCTCCCAGTAATGATGTTTGCTTTGGCACCGCTTTCTGGCTCTAATTTGTCAAGTTGCACTGAAACCCTCCCTCTGCATTTCCTGCTCAGGGAGAGGAACCCTGTTGCATATTGTGTTCAGCCCTGGAAATTCATCTTTATTGTGCTCACAAAGTTGAGCTTGACCTGTCCTCCGAAAGGGCAGGGGAAAGTTTTGCAAACAAGTTTGTCTGCTTAGAAACAGCAGCAAGAAAATGCCCTAAACCATAAACTGGAGGAATAAAATTAGGGCAAATGAAAAAAAAAGTTCATTTCTCTCTTGGTTTTGTTTTTGTTTTGTTTTGGTTTTTTTTTTTTAAAGGAAGGATGGGGGAATAATAGCCTTGTTTTCATTGATGAGAACTTGCTGATAGAAAAATGAGAACAAGTTTACAGTAGCTTTGACATTAGTTACCTTTATTCAGCATGCTCCAGCTGCATTGAGCCCTCAGGAAGCCTTCACCATGCACACAGTTTGTTCTTGGGTGTGAAAGCAAACAGTATTTGAGTTGGCAGTAACTTCCCTTTTGGAGAAGTTTGCTGCCTCGGCAAGAAACCGCAGCGTGAGCTTTCTGCTGTTGAATGTTTCCACTGGCAGGATAGCCTTTTTCCACATTTCCTTGGTTTAAGGAAACAGATTTTGAGCTTTTTTTTTTTTTTTTAAGACAAAATGCCAACATTTAACAGCTGGAGTTAGCATATAATTTATGGGTTTCACTTTTATGCTCTTTCAGTGTATAAAAATTAAAAATCTGCAATTATTCTGAAGTTATGCAAGTTATTGCAGAAAAGTGATTAAAAAGTTGAACCTCTGTTATGAGAGTTTCAAGAAAGTCATTGTTATCTAAACAGTTATTTTTAATTACTCTCTTTAATGACTCGTAATTGTTATAATTTACTTCTGTTATTATGCTTACCATATACATGATATTTAAGGAAGTCTTTTGTTTCCCGCCTTTGATTAACAAGGAGGAGTTTGTGCAGTTGAAGCACTTTATATATTTAGTTTTTTAATTATTCTTGCATGAGAGCTTGTTAATCTTCCCTCTCCTATGAGAGTCTTCCTACTGTGGCAGCTCCATTTGGAATATTGATGCAGGTAGAGCAGGCAGGGGCTTCCAAGCTGCACCTTGCCAAGTTGCTCTTAAAGCAAGATGGGCTCTTAAATCTCGCAATAAAGATATCCAGATGCTGAACGGACCACGATTCACCTTTGTTTGCTCCCTTTTGGGATGGCCTCTTCTTCCGAGCTGAAATTCGGTGCGCGCTGCTCAAACTTTGAAATGCCTCATATTGGCCACAAATTTCAGATCCCAAACTCAGCAGCTAGAATTAAAAACAGATTAGATGCAGGAAATTAATGCAGCCAGCCAATAAATTATGGAGCAACAGCCGCTGTAAGTGCGGTGGTATTTGTGTTCTGTCAGTTCAGGGATGCTCGTTGTGTTTTGCTGAACATCACTCAGCTCACATCTGTATAAACACTGGGAACACAGCACAGCTCTTTAAAAAGCAAATCAGCCCAAAGAAAGCTTTGCTGAAGGAGTTTCCCTGCTTTCGCAAGCTGGAAAAGAAGGGAGGGGGAAGGAGAGGCTGGAAAGTAAATATATTATGTACAATGCTGTTCATATTAAAATCACTTAATTTGTATTTTAGATTTAGGGGCTAAAACGTGTTGTAATGATGAACAGCAGTGTTTGAGAAATGTATATTTTTTTATTTTCCCAGACAGTGGCTATTTGTCATTTTTATCTTTGCGACTTGTAGGCTTGATTGGATTTATTATGTATGCTGCATGTTTATGGCGCTTTTATTGTACGCTGTTAATTTGTTGTAACTGCTGCCACTTTCTTGCCAAGGACCCCTTGAAAGCAAGTATGTGTCAACAGTTACCTTCCAGTTTAATAAACTTAACGCTATTTCTCAAGTTTGGTTGTTCTGTGTTCATGGGGAGCTTTTGACTCTGTTGTAGCTGAAGAAAGTTGCTGGAACACAGAGGCTCAGTCCTGCAGCACGTGTGTTTGAAGGTAAAGCACTGTCTTTCATTTTTTTTGGGAGGGATTTATCTGTATTTTAATAACGCAACACTAGCCTATGGATACGGTTACTTTAGTTTGTGGCAAAGAAAGTAGAAGGAAAAAATCTGAAGCTCCTTTTAAGTAAACAGGTCAATTGGCCTTTAAAATCAAACGTAAAATGTCTTTTAAATATGATGCTAATAGTGAAAAATGAGATTATACCTTTTTATGTTTTTGAAGCCCAGAAACATTGATAAATTATCCAAACAGGATTAGTGTGTACTTATTGGTAATAAAACTGAATGTATTTATATGATAAGGATTAAACAAGATGAGACTTCATTTTTCGGCAAAAACACAAAGACAAAAGTAATCCTTAGAAAAAATAACGTGCTGTGGATATATATTTAAGGCGCAACTGGAGGTAGAATTAAAACAGTGGATTAAAGGTGCTTTGTGGTAAAATAATGGCTGAAGTTGATACATTTCTTTTTCATTCTGTTTATTTGAGTTTTTTGCCTGACGGTGAATCTCACTGATGATGCTGAGTCCGTGAGGTCAGCTATGTTACTAACTTTCTTGATAACGAGGGGGAAGCGTGCTCTGGAGAAGGAGCAAGGGTCCTTCAAATGGATGGGAACTGCTGGGTTTTGTTTACTGTGAGGCTGTGGTTGTCCAGCCCATGATAGAGGGGGATGGGTGATGTGTAACCCCCAAGAAGGGGTGCTCTTGGGGAGGCAGGAGATCCTTCTGGCTTTGAGGCTGCTTTCTGTGGAGCATTGTGATTTGGTGGGATCAGGTTTGTGAGATGGCTGAATTTTAACATCTCTGAAAGCCCTTATAAACCAGAATAAGTCACACGGGAACACAGCACAGTCCTAAGTGTGTGTGACCACAGCATCTCTTCAAACCTGCAGATAGTATCTTGCCCTGCAAAAGCTCAGCATCAAAATCCTCCTCCCTGGAAAGGTCATGCAAGCTTTGCTTTTGGCATTGATAAAACCTGTCTGTTTTCACTCTTCATATCTAAGGGCTAGTTTGCTCAACGGTGCCTTACAAGGCAAACCCAGTTTACTCAACTCGTCTTGTTGGTATGAACTGGGTTCCGTGAGCTCTGCCCCTGTTTTGTCTCAGATTATTACATTCCCCTCCCGTTCCACCTTGCCCATCACCATGTGCATATTTCATATTGTAATGGTTGCCCATATGCGTGCTTGGAAATAGCACCTGCTTTTTCCAGAGTCACAGTACTACCCAGGGAGACACCTGATTTGTAATCCTGGTTATATTAAAAGCCGATGTAATGCTGATGGGCCATAGAGTGCAGATTCAGAAAGAGGAAAAACCCCTCACTGAGTGATTTGATATGCATTAAAACAATCCCATATTGCTAATATGTGCATTTGCACTGGTGTGCACGTGTGTGTGCACACATGCCCTCTGTCTTACTTTGACTGAGTTCTCTGCACTCATAACTGAAGAGTGGAATTCCACCCATGACAGTGTAGAAAACAAACTTTTTTCCTCCTTTCGTGTCGTCTTTTATTTTTTGGGTCACATTTCCTTTATGTAATAGTTGTGAGTTCAATAATGACAGGCATTCTAGTTGGGCACTTTTCACTGTGTTCTGCATTTGTCATATGGCAGAGATCCTTTGGTGTGCTCTGATGAATCAGCGCACAGACAGAAACACAAAGCATTGACTAAACAGATTACCAGGAATAGTTTATTTAAAGAGGGGATGTTCCTGGTGGGATGAGAGGATCTGAATCCGCTCAGCTTTAACATGTGGGGCTGTAACTTCTCCCTCTCTGCCCCCTCTGCCAGAAAGGTTGGGGCTGACTTTGTACTTTGCTGGTGTGTGTTGCAGTAGAGAAAGATACTTACAAAATGCTGCGATTGCTTTCCCAATTCAGTTATATTTTATGTGTAGGTGACTTGTTAAATATCTGTCTTCTTCCACATTTAGTTCCATGAGTTATGTGCACAGGAATGTACTTTTTAAGTCTTCAGGAACATGACTTGTACATGGTCTGACCTGGGGCCCGTTGGATGGCGGGAATTGAAGCACCACCTTGCGTGTCAGGGAGCGGGTGGTCAAACTTGCACAGTCTAAAATGGCTTTTTGCTGTTGGGTTCATGCTGTGAATTCATGAAGGGGTTATTCCCCCTCTTGAGCTCTGTGTGGGCATCCAGGTCCCCGTGCCTGGTGGGTGGGTGCCTGCTCATGGCAAGCATCTCTCCATGCCCCTTGTGCCAGACCCTGCCAGGGACTAATTCTCTGCTCCATGAGATGTTACCCTGCCAAACCCAACCCAGGACAGATAAACTGAGAAAACAGGTCTCATGTGAAACATACAAGTAACAAACATTGTTTGTTTAGTGCTTCCCCACCCTTATGTTTAATTGTATAAATTAAATGTCGCGTCAGTCTGCCTCAGGTGTTGGCATCCTATTCAAATTTCAATTACCACCATTAAAGTATATTTACGCAGTGCACCAATATAGGGAGAACATATTTATAGCAATCTTTTATTGCTGGTTACGTCCTAAAAAAATAACACTGAAATGCTGAATCGCTAAGTTTAAGCAAGTTTTAAGTTGAAGGAAAGTTTATTTTCTCCCACAGTACAAGTCCTAGATGAAACAAACAGCGATGAATTGTATCGCTGCTCAGCTCATGTCTGTGTGACTGTACAGCAGTAATAATATATTGTTACTGGAACTACCTAAATAATTAATTGTAAGAAAACAACATAGTTAAGGCTCAGGAGGGGAGCAAAGGGGAGAGGTGCAAGACTGAATTTTCTCACTGCCTGAAAACAACATTTGCAAGGCTCTCTTTAGCTACTGCTAGGAAGAATATAATTGAACACAGGCTGAAATTATACTTCTGAAAGAATAAGCTTTTCTGTATATCAAACATTTCATACAGTAAAACAATGGTATACCTGATGAATAATTAAAGTACTGAAGAAAAACATCTCTCCATGTGTAACTTAATTATATGTGTGAAGCATTTTTACCCTTATGAAAAAAAATGTAAGGAATGACTTTTGTTTTCATCTCTGTTCATTATATGAGAGGCTCTTTCTGTAAAATATGAAGTGTTGTGGAGCTCTGTGAACTTCTCAGTGGCTTTCTGGGATTGTCCTATGTGACCCTTAAAGTGTTGGTGATAGATTCAAGTGTGGTGGCATTTTCAGGGTGGGTTGTTTTTTTCTTTTTTGTCTAAAGCAATGGGTAAAAAATACGTGAGAAAATGAGAGAGTGCAAATGGTAGCACTGCTTCCTTGTGTATACAAAACAGGTTTTGTGAGAAAGGGAATGAAGAGTTCAGTATTTCAATAATGAGAAAATAGTGTTAATTTATAGATTCATGTGAGTGCATATGAACTTTTAGATAAGTTGCAGCCACTCTAAAGTATTATTTTCTTCCTTACTGTGTTAAGTGAATGTGGTTTAATTTTTTCTAAATATTGATAAGACAGACACTTCCAGCTTTCACCTTCAAACCATTTTGCACCTACCATCCAACAAACTCATGATGTTCTTGACGCTCTTGCACCACCAGTGCAAATGCATCTGGACCAGAGATACTGACATTATCTCCAGCAACTTGGACTCCAGGTTTCTCCAAGTGACCAGTGTCTGTTGGGCAGTTGTGGGGAGCTCAGGTTCCCCAGCATGGTGATTTTACAGGCGTTCTGCAGTTATTGGGTGTTTCTTTCTCTCACAAGAGAAATACCAGCTGGGAATGGTCTTTTAACTCATCCAATCTCAGCCCTTAGCTGTATTCCTGTCTCCAGTGCTGCTGCACCTGGATGCCTTTCCCTCTCCAAGTAAGAGGTTGGCAGCTGCTCTGTTCAAGACTTCATAGCCTGTTGAATCATTCAAATGTGTGTCCCCCACAGAAGGCACTCTTTTTCTTTCCTTATTCTTTCTTTTTTTTCCTCAGTGCAGTCAAATGTCTGGTTTTGTTTCTCACCTCCACATAATAAAATCAAAACTATTAGTAATAGAAGAACCTGTAGAAAGGAGAGGTTTTTCTCCCATCTGCTACTTCATACTTGGGTGTGAAAGGAGCCAGGATCGTGTTTCTCCTGGCAGTTGTCTCTCTGGCATCCTGGATGTGGGGAGGCTGGGGAAAGGTGCACGAGGGCGAGGGGTGGGGAGCAACCTGAATGTGCCTTGGTCACATTAATGAAACTCCTGGTGACATCCATTGTTTTGCTGGGCAGGGAGGTCTGTCTGTGTCACAAGCTGCACCCAGGAGCTGGGTCATGAGCCGTTCAAGGATATGCTAAACAAGTGTTCTCTTGTGAAATGGGTAAGGAAACTGCTGGAAAAACATCCTTGTGGATTATTTTTAACCCAGTCTCTCAGGAGCATGTATGTCCCAATGTGAGCCTTGTCCCCTGTAGCAGAGGAACGAGACAAAGTGGGTTGCATCTGCTTAATTAATGTTCTCCTAAGGGTTTCTTTGGGGGCTTTCTTCCTCTGAAAGTACTTTTCTAAATTACTGTGAATTAAGGGTGGGAGGAGATTTGATTAGCTTGGATACTCCTTGGTAGTCATCATGAAAGCCTTCATTTTTGTTTGGGAGGATTTAAGAGTTTTCCCGGTGTATTTAGTGGTTACTGCCATGGAAATACCTCTAGTGCAGAGGCAGAGCTACTTAAAAATACCTTCAGCCAGCAGGTCCTTGCCATGTTTGCAAGGGTTCCTTTGGCAATGAAGATGATTTCAGATAAGAGTATATTTTTTCTCCTTAAAAGGTTACTAAGGATACTGTCCCTAAAATAAGGATAGGAAACTCTTAAATATGGCATCACAGATTGGATACCTTTGCTTCTAAATCATTTGTTTGATATGTGGGTGCTTGTGTTGTTTTCTCATTCTTTGTTAGTCTGTCTGTGCAAACAGATGTACATTGTCTTCAGGATTATTTCAAACCATAAACTATTTAAGACATTCCAATGTGAAAACAGCAGTATTAGAAATCCAAGCTGGAAGCAGGTGCTAATCCTGCTGCTTGATAACTCAGGGAAGGTTTGGGTGTAACCAGTGAAGGTTTTTTGTTTGGTTTTGGGCATTTCAGTCAAGAATGTATTTTTATTTTCCATAGACCCAAGTACATGATCTGAATATATTCTGCACTTGGGAGTATTTTTTGCTATTTAATGCTAATAATATTTACAATATTTACTTTGTTCCTGTTAGGTTGTCTTTAGCTTTCTAAATGTGTCTTTGACTTCTCCTCTACGTCATTGCATGCTCAGATGGCTTCATGTGGAGACAAAGTCATCAGAGCATTGAAAATGACTGAAAAGTTCTGAGCATCTCACTGATGCTGTTGGTTTTCATTTTCCAAGAGAAATGCAACCCTTCATTGCAGGTTGATATACCTGACATGTTAGAGGGGAATTTTTGAAAAGAAAACAGTTTTCAAGGGTATTTTATTCTTGAGCTGTAAGCAAACACTGACATCAAAGTCTCAGGCATTTCTAGCTGAGATGTTAAAGAGATCTACATAGTTCTCTACTGCTCCTGGAAGATGCTGCTAATTTTATTAGTTTTTAGAGCTCTCTGGTCCTGCTATTTGAGCAGGAGCATAGTTGAAAATGAAGGTCAGTCTCTATACCTTTCAGATAACAGAATGTGCACCCTTGAGAGGTTTCCACCCCTTTCTTCCTTTTATGAGTAGAACAGCTTTGCTAAGCAGACACATATTTTAATGATACCAAACTACATTTACACATTGTACAGTGGTATTTTGCTACATTAATTACCTTGTCAAATGTAATAGGTAATTACCACATCAAATCACCTTCATATGTTACATGGAGGCATAACTTGCTAAATTATTTAAAAAAACAAACAAACAAAATCCCAGAAGCCCAAGGGCAACATCACCACAAACCTGTCTCTTTCTCTTTTAAAATAACTCACTGATGTATGTGAAGGCAGGAGCTTCACTAACCTCAGCCAGCACTGGCTTTGGGGTATGGCAGTGGCTGCTCTGTGTCCTCCAACACCCTGCATGTCCCTTCTCTGATTTTAAATAAAATCCTCTGATTTTATCTGGTGTTTTGTTCTTAGCCTGAAGCTGGTCTTTTGAGTGAATCCGTGAACAGATTTGTGCCCAGGCTAGGCTGTGCTGGAAGGAGCACTTCTCCCGTGTGACCAACAGTAGTACACACAGGAAGAAAAAGAATACATTTTGGTTATGCTTTCCTATCTGATAGCTACCAAAATGGCATTTCTGGTGAAACTCTGCAACAAATGTGTGAAGCTAGTTAGTGCTTTAATGGGCAGAGATCATGTGCCACAGTGGTACCCACAGGGACCAGGAGCTGAGTGATGCAGGTCCTTGTCTTGTCCTACCATAGCAGAAAAGGGATGTGGGGGAAAGGCTGTTTTGAAGTGCAATTGTGAGTAGAGACCAACCCGTAAAGCTCAGTTAGCAGGTTGCTTTGCAGGTAAGTACTATTGCTTTAGATCCCCCTTATTTTGCCTTTTTGGGAAGCTACTTAGTGTCCTCAAGGGTTATGGCAGAGGCTGCTTGGTGCACTACATAGCCCTGGGAAAAATTAAGAGCAGAGCAGTTCTCTCAGGGAGAGGAGACCCTCTTGTATGTTGATATTTTGTATCTTTGTTTAAATAGGTTGGTGTCTTTTGTCCAGTAGTGAAAGAAGGATGAAAAGAGGTGGCAAATGATGCTGTTTGTACTTTCTTAAGTGTTACATGCACGTGAAAAGGACTCCAATTACCAGTTTTTGGAAGACAAATTCATTTATTTTGAAAACTGTGTGAATATGTTACTATGTAACTATAACTATCTATCAATCTATCTATCTGTATATATACATAGCTATATATAAGTATTATTCAGGCTTGAGGAGACTGAGGCGAGACTTCATTGGGATCTTCAACATCCTTATGAGGAGAAGCAAAGGGGGGCAAGTACTGATCTCTTCATTCTTGTGACCTGTAGCAGGACTCGAGGAAACGATGCGAAGCTGTTGGGGAGGTTTAGGCTGGATATCAGGAAAAATGATTTGCACCCAGAGGGTGGTTGATCACTGGAACAGGTCATAGCATCGAGCCTGTCTGAGTTTAAGAAGCATTTAAACAATGCTGTCAAGCACATGGTAGGATTCTTGAGGTCTCCTCCACAGGGCCAGGAGTTGGGCTCAGTGATTGTGGTGGATCAGCATTTTCTGTGATTCCAATAATGGCTCCTTGGCAGGAAGTGAAATTTATTTATGGAGGCACCCTCCAGTCTCAGTGGCGTGGCCTCCTGCGAGCTGGAGAGCCTTTGGGGCTGCTGGCCCTCCTTTTTCGTGGTCGCTGTGGTCCCGCAGGTGAAGGATCACTGCCACTAACGAAATTAGGAGGGCCTGGGCACAGCCTCTCTGGTTCCTCCTGCGACTCTTGTTCCACATGGATGGTAGTGGAAGCAGAGGGATGTGTTCTTGGACCCCCACCAATAGCACTAGATGAGGTGCTAGGCATCTCATCCACACTGGATCTTGCTGGGCCAGGGGTAAGAGATGAGAAGCTGTCCTCCTGCCCTATGGCACCACGGGTGTCCCACTGGTGTGGCAGGTGATGGTCCTTCCTGCAATGCTGCTGCTCAGGGATGTGTGTGTGCTGGGCCCTGGATGTTGCTGTTTCAAACAGCATCTCCAGGCTCTGACAGAACCACGAGTGCAAGGTCTGTTGGATTGCTGAGTTGGCAGAGAAACAGCTCATCCAGTTCGGGAGCTGGAAACCACCCACAAAACGCTGGACATCTCCCGCTGTCACCCACCATTGACGTGCTCCAGGGTGGTGGAGGCTGGGAGCATCTGGCTCTCTGTAAGCTCTTCTTGCTGGGAGGACTGCTGGTGGTGTCATGGGTGGAATGATGACGTGCTCCTCAAAATCATCATCTGCCCGCACTGAGTGCAGGATGGAGGTCATCTTCCCCTTGCACAAGGGGCACTGGGTTTTGTTGTCAGCCCAGCGCAGGATGCAGGTATAGCAGAAGCAGTGCAGGCATGGCATCACAAAGCTGGGCTCCCTGCAGCTCTCCAGACAGATGGGACAGCGGTCCTCCACCTGTGTGTCCATGCTGCCCCTGCACTGCAGTGGGCTGGAGAGAGCTTGGGTCAATGAGCCACTCCCCCTTGCTTCTGCAGCAGTGCCCTCCATGCTGGGGAAGGGCAAGAGACACAGCGGTCACTGATGGGCCCAGGGAGGGGAGGAAGAGATACCCAGGCCTTCTTAGGAAGGAAACCCTCCCCAGGTGAGGCGTTCGTGTCCAGCTCACCTCTGCTGCTGCGAGCGTGCCTTCATCAAGCCCCGGCTACCTGAACGTGGCATGGCCGGGGAATGTCCTTGAATGGCTCTGGAGTGAATGACGGAGTGTTGTGACCAACTCTCAGCTCGCTGCCAGCTCCAAGGCCTGGCACTCTGCACCTCGCGCCCTGCTCGGCTGGAGTCCGTGCGCGGGCTGGCTGGGTCAGATTCCGTGCCCAGGTGTGAGCAGTCAGGGCAGGTGACATCACAGTCATCGCTTGGAGACACCTCAGTCCCTTCCCTGGTGACCATGGGACGCATCGCTTGGGTTGTTAGCGACACCAGAACCTGCTGCTGGGGGCTGGCGTTGCCCTGGGCCGCCCCTGCCATGGCACTGCTGGCAGCTCTGTGGGCCCAGGGTTGCCCTTGCCCACCTCATCCCCTGCCTTGTGCTTGGCATCGGTGTTTCCCACCAGCCCCCCAGGCCTCGGCCGTGTCTGCCCAGGGCTGTCAGGTTGCTCTGGCTGTGTCAGTGGTCTCTGGGCATGCATGGCCAGAGGGCTCACTTGGTAATACCTCATGCTGCCCTTGGAGCTCTGTTGCTGCAGGCCAGCCCTCTGGGCTGGTGCTTTTGCCAGTATCTCTTGCTCTTACACACTTCACATGCTTTAGTTCTTTTTCTCCACAATACCTCTGCTGAATTTCACAGGACTCCAGTTCCCTTCTCTCTGGCTTACTTGTTCAGATGAAGCAAGCCTTCCTGCTCTTTCACCTCCTGCCACCTTGGAGCTGTGCCTTGTGTCCTTCCTCAGGCCGTGAGCCTGCACTCGGGACCTGGGAAGATGAGCAGAGGGTTGGGAATGCTTGCTGCTTGTTTGGCTCAGTTCAGTGAAGCCATTCCTGATTTTATTTTACCTGCTGGTTTATTCCTAGCCTGAAGCTGGTCTTTTGACTCCATGAGCAGATTTGTGTCCAGCCTAGGCCATGCTGTAAGGAGCACTTCTTCTATGTGACTAACCACAGTACTCAGAGGAAGAAAAATAATAAGTTTTGGTTATTCTTTCATATCTGATAGCTACCTAAATGGCATTTCTGATAAAGCTGCGTGATAGATTTGTGAAACTAGTTTAGTGCTTTAATGTGCAGAGAGCACATGCCACAGTGGTGGCCACAGGGATCAGGAGCTGAGTGATGCAGACCCTTGTCTTGCTGCAGCAGCAAAGTGACGTGAGGGAAAGACTGCTTTGAAGAGCAGTTGTGAGTAGAGAGACATGAAGGGGTGAATTAGTGGGGACTGAGTGAGAGGACGCTTCCCAACCCACGAGTGTACTTGTATCCTGCTTAATTATGGTCCTGACATAGCTTTTAGCAAGCCACAGAACTTCATCAGTTTTAAAGACCTGAGTAAGTTCCTAAGTCTGTTCCCATGTGTTTTATATAGCTCAGGTAGCAGATTGCTTTGCAGAAAACTTCTAAAACTTTATATCCTCCTCCCATTGTCTTCTTTGGGACCTGTGGAGGGTTTTTAAGGCAGGTTGGTGGGGCAAGCTGGCCCCAGAGAGCAAAACTGGGCTCCACGGCCCAGGAAGCAAAACTGTAGTGATCCAGCCATCTCTTGTGGAAACCTTGTCAGATCATCAGGATCAGAAAGTTTGTGATCTGAATCTATATCAAGAGCTGCTCCTCATCCTGACAGAGGGTGAGCCTCTCCTCTCTTCATGCTCTCGTGGGGAATGGCATCCTTTGTACCCCACCAGCTTCTGAGTCATAACGAGAGGCAGAGATGGCAGGGAAAGGAGGGAATTGCCTCTCTGCTGCTCCTTGCTGCCCAGGTTGGCCTGCTACCCTCACCACAGCTTCTCTCTAGCTTTGGGTGAACCCCAGCCATCTGCAAGGGGACACCCTGAGATTGCAGGGCTGCTGCCACTCTCCAGTGCAGAGCCGGGGGGCAGCAGGAGAGCTCCTGCCTCTATCGCTGAAGTTGTGGGTGAGATTTCTTTTCCTTTCCTTTTTTTTTTTTTTTTTTAATTCTTTGGAGGTTGCTACTTCCTCTTGCCCAAGATTTCTTAGCCAGCAGTCAGGGAGAACTTGCCTTAAACGGGAAGTGTAACCAAATCCATTGCAAATTAGCAGTTAAACTGACAGAAGGAGGTTGGAGTTTTTAGTTGTTGCGTTTTAAAGTTGGCCAAGTCATGCTGTGGATATAAAAGGATTGTTCTTCACACTCTGGCATGCTGGGTGAGGAGGCTACTGTGGTGTGTCCACACAACGTGGCTGAATGTGGCATAATCTGGTTTGAAATAAACTTGATGACTTTCTTCTTCTCTGTCTGAATTAATATTGGGGGTTTATGAGAGCAGAGAGCAAAATGCATCATATCCTCATTTTTCTGATAGCTGACACATAGAGATGTTGTTGTTTAGAGGAAGGCCACTCACCAATCCATCCCCAGCCATGTGGAAAATGTTAGCGTTGCTGTATCTTGGATACAGTACCTCTATTTTCCAAAGAGATGAACACTGTAAAGTGTATCTTTCTGCAGGAGCTGAGCCTCCATTTAGGATTCTGGGATCTCTTTTTCTGATCTTTTCTCTCCTGCTGAGTGCTGACTGAGGTATTTCTGGGGTAGGTGCCAGGCTTGTTCTCTCACTAATGATTCATGTGCCCTTCGCATGTTGCTCTGCAAAATGACATGTAACAGCGTGTACCCAGTATTTACGTTACATTGGCTTGGCTCTCCAAACATCTACTTTTGCTTTCATCTCAGAAGTTGTGCCACTCCAGTAGATTTGTGGTGCTGCCATTGGTAGAAGTTATCCAAGTTAATTTTTAGAGTATTTGGGGCCACTGGTGAAGTGCCCAGTGCTCTGCTGTGTCACAGTTTCTAAAGATGGCATGTGCTGCTGAAGGATCTGTGGTGCTCTGTAAAGGGGCCCTGGTGCTGAGCACATGGGACTGTCAGGCACTTGGCTCGGAGCTCTGATGCTGCACAGCAACTCCTTTGCTATTCCTACCCTGTCAAAAAGGAGTGATGAACCATAATGTGAGAATTGTAGGTATCAGGCTCCATGCAGATAAAACCCTTCCTAAATCCAGATCTCAGTGCAAGTCAGCAGTGAGCAGCCAGGAGGGCACAGGTGGGGGTTGTAGAGCCCTGGCTATGTTCAGTTCTGAGCTGCTCAGCTCTGTGCCAGGGATCCCCCTCGACCTCAGATTGCCCAGTATGTTCCTAATAGAGCTGTGGCTTTTCCAGAGTAGATATGGCATGTGAAGGGAGACCACTGATTGAATTGCTGGAGACCACTAGAGAGCCATTAACTGGTAATGGCTTTCAAACTGTCCTGGGGCGGTGGTGGAGCGTGTCTCCCTCACCTTTGTGTGTAACACTTTCGAGTTTATAACGTTTTTCTAAATGACTCAGTAGCGTGTGCTAGGCTTTGGGTGGCCCACTTGAAACGCTCTTAGAAGGGTTTGCTTTTCAGAAAGAGCTAAGTGGTATCCTTAGAAATTCAGGCTCTTTTTCAGGGTAGTAACATATCTTCAGTCTCTGTGTTTAACGTATGACACGCGCCGGTCGGTCCACTGGCCTCTCCCAGGATTGCAATTCTGCATTGCTGCAGAGGCATTAGAAAAGTATAGAACTGTAAATATGGTATAGATATGCAGTCAAAGTATGCTCCATAGCTGTGCTAGATCAGGACCCAAAGCGAGGAATAAAGGCTGATTTTGGAAAGTGCACCATTCAACTTTTCTTACTCTTTGTTTTTACATCCAGATCATAGCGATACATAAAGTCCTTATGAAATTTCAGTGTTCATAGCGAGGAATCAGTTCTAACAACATAATCTAGGAAAAAGAGACACTTTTATTCTTAATGTGTGATTTGTCTAATACAAGTTTCCGTTCTAGAAATTTTTTTCTCCTATGAGAAAGAATTACCTTCAGAGCCTCCCTTTGTCCACAAAATTTATGTCCTGAGTGATCCAGACAGTAAAACTCCATGAAGATCTATATGTTGTTTGAGAAGTACTATTAAAAATTAATCCAATTTTCTATTCTTCTGGTGTAAATAAATGACAAAAAAACCAGCTTGAAACCAAAATGGCCACTTTCTGAGTTTTATGCAGAATAAAAGGCTGTTTATCCTTTCCACTATATTTTAAGCTGTGGTTTTACTATTCAAGAAACAAATTCTAATCAGCCACCGTATCAGACAAATGGGAGCTTTAGTGAGAGGTTCGTATGTTGGGAGGGAGCACTAAGATTCTCATTATAGTGCATGTCTGAATAATTAGTAGGACCACTCGGCACTTTTTTTTGGCAATAAGAAGAAACTCTCAGTGCAGCGACAGACTGACAGGAGCATCGAGCAGTGCAGTCATTAGTGTGTGTCTGCCATCAATGTCATGTTATGGTGTCAAATTAGTTAGTGCCCCCTCCGGAGCCAAGCTGGACCTGCAAATTATCCTCCTACATCCCAGGAAACCGTGTTTGCTAAACCTCAGATCAAATGGGAACAAATGATTAACATGGCTCATAAATTAACTACTTTACAGGCTTATAACTTTTTACAAGTAGATAATAAAGACAAAATTTTTAGGACTGTGTTGTGTTTACTTCAAAGCTGTGATGTATTCTGGTTTTGTTTTTTTTCTTTGCCTATTTGTTGTAGATAGGTTTGCTTTTCTCTTAGGGGATAAAAAAATTGTATACAGCCAAGGAAATAATGTTTAGAAAATCTAGTGTCCTAAAGGAAGCAAATGTAAATCCACTGAAAACAATATAATTAAGTTTGTTATCTCATTGCCCGATAAGTCGCTGACAATAGTCTTTCTTCTTGTAGTGGCAGTTGTTCATTAATGAGTTCACCAATTAAGTTTGAAAGATTACAGCCTTTGCCAAGAGGATTTATCTGTTTAAAAGCATTATATTTTTTGTGATACATTCTTACCATATTGTAAGCCTCTTTGTTAAAGAGGTATAAGACTACCTCTTAAACACATTAAATCCTATTACAGGCCCAAAAATAATTTTACAATCTGTTTACACATTAGCATCTACAAAATTGTAACAAATCTGTCCAGAGATGTCTGTTTTGAGAATAGGATGCTAACAGATAGTGCACTCTCTTGAAGCTGGATTGCCCTTGTGAAACGAGTGCTTTTTTGCTGCAGAATAATTGTTTTATAATGATTTATGACTATGCAAATAATATTCTTTTTATATCTCCCCTTTTTAAATCTCTTCTCAGCTGCGTTTTTTAACCAATGCAGAAATAGTACTGAATTTTTAGTGTTCTTTTATAGCTTTTGAATCTAAAATACACTGAAAAGAGTAAGTTTTGTGCTTTCTATATATTAAAGTCTCATTCCCCCACATGCAAGCTACTGTTACCTTTCTTTTGTACCTTCAAGGGGGTGAGTAAGCCTTGATGTCAGAGATCAAATCAGCATTTTGGAAAGGGCCTAGCATGCAAAAACGTGCAAAATACATCTATTCATAAGAAACCGTCTGAAAATGCCAGAGGTTATGCTCAGTTTATCTGTCAGCAAGTTTAACTTAAAGTAGGTGGTAGTCAATTTAGTAAATACTTTACTAATATTGTAACCATAAAGAACCATGAGTGCAGCCTCAGCATCCTGACCCGTGCACGTTTTAATGACTCTGCTAGGGAAACACGCTGTACTGCAGGTTAGCAATAACACTTAAAACACAAGTAATTTCTGCAGGAGGGTTTGCTTGTGTACAGTCATAGTGAAAACAGGAGAGAAAATCGTGCTCTTTAGTTAATCCTGGGAAAGAAAAGTTGTTGTTGTTGCTTATATATCCAGTGCACATGGGCACATCCTGTTCTGAGTAATACTTGTGTAGATCTGTGGACTTTATCAGGGATAATCCTGAGACATTATTTTTTCTGAAGTTTCAGTGCCACTTTCCTGGGTCTTCCTCTTCTCCCTCCAGCGTGCTCATTGCAGTCCTTTACATACAACTGAAGGAAGAGGCAAGAGTGATTTCACACATCAGAGCTGCCCTAAAGCTGGTTCCTCTGAATTCCTTGTTGCCACACGCCTGCAGACCTGCTCCTGGCACCGAGCCCTCTCCCTCCAGCTTGGCCCATTCCCTGGTGATGCCCTAGCTTCCAGAAGCAGCAGTGCTGTAGCAGAGCCCCACGGGCAGGGTGGCAACACCTTGGGGTTTTTAAACCTGGTATTTCCCTGTCACTTTGCCTTTCTCTGTGAAGTCAAGCCCTGGGCAATGCATTTCCCCTGGATGGTTTCCCAACCCCTCTTAGGAAACAAGGATGTTTGCTAATATGATAAACCAGCTGGGAACTGCATCCCCAGTTCAATCCTGCCTTAATGTTTCTCATCACTTTCTTACATGTAAAGTGCCTGCTGTGAGCTGGTAGCTCATAGCTGAGCAGTTAATAAACGTGATATATCCCCAAAGCATTGCACCAGATGCCCAGCAGCAGCCCTAAATCAGCAGGGCTGCCCCAGGTCTGCCACTGGCAGGGGGCTCTGGTTCACATCACCTTGAAAAGCTTAAACCTCTGAGGTTCTAGAAGCTGAGTTAAAGGTGGGACTTTGTGTTTAACTAGTCACCTTATTGTGGTTTAAACATTACTTCATTGGAAATAAGACCACCCACCACTTCACACATGCTGTGTGTGCTGCTGTCCTACACGTGGCATTTAGGGGAATAATGAAATTATACCTGTGGGATAGTGCTACTTGATGCCTGGTTAGCAAGACAAAATTATACTCCTGCTTCTGGAAAAAAAAAAAAAGTAAATTAAATATACTGTAAATTGCCTAATTGTTGAGAAAAACATGGGAGGTTTTGTCACATCTTTGACCACTGTCAAAATCAAACTCATGGTACTTCTCAAAATATTGAGTGCTTTCCTTTCTTCCCTCAGTACAGTCAGTACCTGGTGAGAAACACTGCTTGATGTTTCTGTGGATCTGTGATAACTGGGTTGATCTGGAGCGCAGTGGGGTTGCCTCCATCACATTGTGGCTTTTGAACTGTCCTAAGCAGCCCTCTTTAGTCTGCAATTTCTGAGGAAGCTGCTGTAGTCCCAAATCAGACTTTTCCTTCACTTCCAGCCCCCCTTAACTTCTTGTGTCTTTGCTCGCTTCCTTACCTTCACCCAACCACATAATTGCTTTATATTGCTTTAACACGCCAATCTGTGAAACTGCTCCATTTTCTCGGTTATTGGGCTATTTTCCTTGTTCTTTTGCGATAGAAATCCTAAGAGATTGTGCCTTCTGCACAATAGCAGATTTATGTTTAAGGAGACTGGCAGTCCTTGGAGAATGGGAAGTCTTGTGTCTTTATCCTCGGATGATGATACTGAAGAGAGGATTTCTAGTACCAGTAGGCTCGGATGTAGGCATGCGAAAATGATGCCAAAAACCTATTCGATCTAAATACATGTATTCACAAGTGTGGGGGGGAAAATGCTGATTCTGATATTGAACACTGCAGTCTGCTTTGTGTTCTAACCTAAGTGGAGCAAGCTGGCTTAAATCATCAAATATTTTTGAACTCTGCATGGAGGCGGCTGTTGTCTTACAGAGTGAAGGCAGAGCTGACATGTACTGGCATGCTCGGAGCAGACTTTATAGCACTGAATAAGGATCACATCATATTTAAATCACAACAGGACAAACCACCCAACCTTGCCTACCCTTGGGAATGGGGAACACCCCTGGCACTTCCTTTTGGGGTGGGAAAGCTCCCTTCCAGATACGTCCCAGGTACTGATAAGGAACTTGGAAGCTTTAGTTAAACTGAGTTAATCATGGTTGTTTTCATTTTTATGGTACATGTTGATGTGTTTGCAGTGACACCCTCTACTATTTTTTTTTCATGCTGTTTAAAAAGAAAAAACAAGAAAACAGTGTCCTGTTTGCAGTGAACAAGAGCTTGAGGGTACAGCATGGAAAATGAGTTAGAATTTCTGTCTTGGGAAAAACATATGAATTTTGTGCTGGGTTTTTGATACTGAATGATCAGGTTCTGTTTTTATTAAAGCAAAACATAGATATTGTACAAGGATAAGTGTTATATTTATAAACACTTCCCTGGCTCTACAAGCTCTTGTTCCCTTTACAAAAAAAGGCTGTTCATGCTGCAATAAAAATACATACATTTAATTCTTAAGGAGAGAGTTTATGCATTTTACTCTTGGTTCACAAAGAAAGTTTTGCTTAGCAGAAACCTGCAGTTTCTTTCAAGGCAGCTGCATGAATTTACATAGAAAATGCAAATCGGCACAAAGAATAAGCTCCCTAAACCTGGAAAGGTCTCTGGTGAGAATCCCTGTTCAGGGCTGTTTCATTCACAATGTGAGCACTGGGCATTTTCCTGTGCTGTCCTTTTGATTTTCTTAGACCAGTTCCAGCGCTGTTCATGGGAAGTTAAAGTTGCAGCACGTGTTGGGACTGCAAAGCCTGCTAGTTATGTAGTGGACAATTAGAACTATCAAATCATAGAATGGTTTAATTTGGAAGCTCAGCTGGTTCCAACCCCCTGCCATGGGCAGGGACACCTTCCACTAGATCAGGTTTCTCCAAGCCCCATCCAAACCTGGGCTTGAACGCTTCCAGGGATTCATCGACTTGTTTGAAAATAATATTTCTGTGTGAACATCCACGGGCAGGGTTAAGAGAAGCTCAGTGATGTTTCAGGTTTGATGGCTCTTGGTGGTGCTGGGGTGGGGAGCCCTGTGTAGAGACTCTGTCTCTGCTGGTGTGGTACTGCTCATCCAGGTCAGGGTTGGGGCTGGCTGGGACCAGCTGCTGTTTCAGCAGGGAGAGGGAAGGGCACATTCTGGGCTGAACCCTTTTCTCGCCGTGTGTTTGGGTGGGGCAGCAGCAAGGCTGCAGGTGGGCACAAGGGTGGTGCTTAGTGGCATCCCCAGGGAGTGGGCTGGATCTGAGGTGCCTGAGCAGCCCCTGCCCAGCTCCTGATGCTGACAGTTACACGTTTTCCAGAGCGCTGGTGGCAAACCTTCAGCTGCTGGTGAGTTTGTGAGCTGCTTTCACCACTGGCCTTGGTCTGACCACAGGCATGAAGAAAATGGATGTCGGGCATGAGCCAACAGCTGGAGGAACCTTGGGTAATCCTTCTGTAACCATGGGCAGGAGTGGGCTGCCCATGATTTGTGAGTTCCTCTGCTTTGAAAGCAGCCTGAGTGTGACTGTACCTACTTTAACACAAGGAATGGGTTTTCCAAGCCAAAGAGTCAGTGTAACCTTTGATGGGCTCCATGAAACGAGTACAGAGATTAAGAAGAAGCAAATGCTGTGCTGAACTGAATGTCTCAACTGAATGATCCTTCAGTGGGCATGCAGGACCCAGAGAGCCAGCAGGGAGGCAGCCTGCACAAAATGTTTCAGGCTAACTTACTTTGGGTTAACCGATATGACAGAGTGATGAATGCTGAGGTTTTGTGATGCAGCAATTGCACAAATGTTGAAATGTTAATTGTGTGGGCTCAGCTGCCTCAGGCTGGATGTGCTGTCCCTCAGACAAGGCTGCCCCGGCAGCTGCCGACCCAGGGACTGGAACTTGGCAAAGGCAGTGTGGCTGCTGGGGAGGAGCTGAAGTGTGTGCTCAAGGCTGTCTTGACCCTGGTAAAAATGGTTTCTAGCTTGCTTTTCTTTCTTACGGTGCAAACGTAGCCCAGAGCAAGCTGTCCTATTTGTGGGCACCATGTCTGCCTTTACGCGTTGCGTGGATGTGAAGAAGCAGGGTTAGGTAGTCCCATGTTTTGACCCAAGTGCCTTGACTTTGCAGACGACTACTTTGGGCTGTGCAGTGGTGCTGGGACCAGGGCTCACTTCCTGCAGGTCTGCAGTAGCAATAGTGCTCTGAACAAAGGTTAGAGGCCATCTGTGCAGGAGGCAAGTGCAATTTAATGTCAGTTGTGTGGGATAGCAGGACTTTTCTGCAGGCCATTGGCTATGCCTAGCTTTGAAAATCAAGTCCTGTGTAATCTGCCCAAAGAGATGGAAGGGTGGAAGCAGACCCTAGGCCTCCTGGTTCTCTGCCTTTACTTCAACCACAAGATCATGTTTCCCACCAGTTTCACACATATGAATGCATGGGTTTGAACACACGGAATCAGAGACACAAACTCAGATGCTTTCTTGAGGCACCTTTGGTCCTTTCTTCTGTTGTTTCCTCCATTTGGGGCCTTAGGGGAGGTACGATGATATCTGATTAGCAGTAAGTCTGTTAATTATAACTCCTAAATTAGAGCATCAGTGCAGAAGCATCACTTTCTAATTTGGATTAAAAAGCCCTTCATCTCAACAAAGCACAGCCAGTTGCAGCTGATAGCAGAGTGCACTGAGATGCATCAGATCAAAGTGATGCACTTCGTGCGGGATGCCAAAATGGCTAATGAATTACTTAGACTAAGATTTATTACCCACTACTTACTGATGCTCTTGAAAGGTACTATCCAGTGCTATGTGTTTATGTTTAAACTCACCCGCTGGTTTATCTTTGAGGCTCCTCTGCGAGGTGTCCAAAATTATTTCAGCCTGGTGTGGTCCTTCCTTAAATTCTGAACTTGGTAGAAGTTCATTCTTGGGGTGGGCCTGAACATAGGGGCTTTGATCCAGGGGGATCTGTGTTTCTGTGGCTGTGTCCAGAGCTGCTGGCCCCATGTATGCTTGCACAGGAGGGTAACAGATAATGTCTCACTCTCACCTTTTACACTCCCCTCCCCCTGCTCTGCCCTTCTACAGCCACCCTCCTTCTCAGCTTCCCATGTCAAGGACGTCTCCCAAAATACCTTTGGTTCATTCTTGTTTGTCAGAAGGTCTCCATGTATCCTCAGGATAATGAGAAGGCGCTGAGGATCATTACACAGAGCTTGCTGAACAGCTTCTGACTCTCTTTCTCTGCTTTTGAATAGAAGTTCTGGGGACTGCAGGCCATGCTATGAACTAAGCTGTGGGTAGGGTGATTTTTTGCTGCTTTTGTTGCTTCTGTGCCAGAGTTCTATTATGCATGAACAAATCCAGGCTTCTGGAAAACGTTTAGGGTGTAGACTTAAGGGCAGGAGATGTTAAGAGTATCCACCTGGCTTGACATGGAGCCATAAAAAATAGGAGGGCCATGTGAGAACTGAGTTATCGGAACTTCCTATTTGAAACTTTCCTTATACCAGGATTCAGTAGCCAGTGGTGTGGCAATGCACATAACACAGACTTCTGCAGTTGTCTTCAGCTGCAATTTGTCTAAAAATAGGGTAAGAAAAAGAACCTATGTCTGTTGGGGTCGAAGTTTGACACAAGTAGGTGAAATGGCCTGGCTGTGTACAAAGATGCAGGAACAACTATTTTTGCCTTCAGGACTTGTTGGGCAGAAAATAACTTGGTCCTACCAAAGCTGGGACATCTGGTACATGAAAGTGTTTTGTAATGAATTGGAAATGGCATTACTGCAATATATATAATAACATAGAGATGGTGCAGTATGGTGTGGGGAACTTGTGTAGAAGATAGAAAATGTCATGGTTTTCACATACATTGTGGAAAAGAGAAAATAACTTCAAGTGTAAAGGATATGGAAATTCAGTGAATAAACATCAGTGCATTCGAGGATTTTTCATGCAACATGCTAGATTTATCTTTCACAGAAAAAATCTATAAACATCAATGACTGCAGTTAGATGAGAAAGTCTGGGTGTGCAAGAAAACCGACTTTTCAATAGATCTCAATTTCCTTAAATTTAAACAATCAAGCATTAGAAGTTCTAAGATCTGATTCATTTCTCATTTGTATCAGTTTCATCTAGGACACCTCCTGAGATTTGAAAAAAGCCGTGCTGTTTAACACCTGAGTAAGCGAAAACCAACTTCATTTTTCTGTTTGAGCTCAACAACATTTCAACAGCTTGTTTCTTAACAGGCAAAATGGACTAGAACTGTGAAAACACTCGGTTCACTTTGGGCAATAATTCACCAGGGCTGGGTAACTTGTAAACACATTGAGAAACCGTTCCTTCCAGACTTAACCAGGGGCTGGTTGGGAGTAGGAAAGAAATCCAATATTTCTTGAAAAGTTGGGATTTCTGTTCTTTTATTGTTTTGAAGCAGAAAAAGTCTCATGAAATACAGATGCAGCTCTGTCTTCCACCTAGGCAATGGATGACTGAACAAAGAATGTTATCTCCTTGTTCAGAGCAGATGTGGTGCCCTTACCTAATCCATTGCACGGGAGAAGACATAGGAACCTGGAAGTGCAAGACCACCTTCATGGAATATCACATATTCCAGTATTTTTGTTAGCTCATGTGTTCACAAACTACATCCACATGGTATAAAACCCCAGAGACATATAGTATAACATGATGCAGTTTACTTCTAAGTCAGGCCTCTGTTGTATGGCCTAAAAGCTTTGTAAGAGTTTAGCAGCAATATCAAGAAAAACCAACATAAGTGGTCCATTAATGAATAGGTCCTTGAGTGTCAGGAAGCAGACGTTGTTGGAAACTTGTGTAATATTACTGTTGGGTTTTATTAATTAAATATAGCTATTAATATGACCTTGGATTTAAACACAATGACCTCTTTTGTGAGTATGATTAGCAGATGTTTACCATAATTCTTCACTCTGTGAAAAATGCTTGTTGCACCCAATAAAAACAACCATATTTACTTTGCTAAATCAAATATTTGGAACTTGGGTCTTACTTTATATATCATGGCTCCAGTGTCTTAGACTTCCCAAGTTTAAGGTTGAGAGCCCTTGGAGTAACATATGTGGTAGATCCGGGAGTACAATGACTTATTGTATCAGGGAGTGCTTTCCCCCCTCTCTTTGGCATTGTATCTACTACAGTGGAACCAGTGTGCTCCACCAGCCTCTGGATTTTATTTTTACAGAAGGGTGAGGAGAGCATTTTTGAATCCACAAGGTTTTCTGTATTTTATCCATTACTTGTGGGCAACTTCCTTTCCAGAAGAACTGCAGCAGTGGAAGCAGGAAGCACAATTCCAGTTCTTAAAATAAGAACTGAAAGTTATTTTCCTTTTCAATAGCATCTCACCTAATTTTAGACTTAAAAAACTCTAAAGTTTACCGATAATTTTCCTTTTTTCCTACCAATGCCAGAATTTAGAGGTGACAAATCCCATTAACATCCCCCCAAATGCCACCTGCTGCCCTCAAACTATTTTCTGTGTATGGTGAGCACTGGTTCGTGACTGCTGGGGTCAGTTTTAGTAGTGGGTCTGCTGCCTGCTTGTCTGCAGTGCTGAAAGGAAATAGCAAGGGAACAAAACTATGCTTTTCTTGGGAAACCACTCCCTTTGGAATGAAGAGATATGGCTTGCCACTTTTATTTTGTTTCCCCCTCCAAAGTAAGCAACAACACTGCAAGGATCAGGGCCAGCAAGAAAAGAATATTATTTAAAAGGCGTCATCTATCTAGCCCAGTGTATTTCAGGAAAAGGAGTCTCCCTCTTCATATTTTAAGGAGTGTAATAAAAATAGCAGTCGGTTTAAGAAAGGGGCTGACGGGCCAGAGAAAGTGACAGTGGCAGTGCAGGGAAATAGTGCTCCATTTATCCGAGCACACGAGCACATCGATAATGCTGCTCTCTGCAGTGGGTGCTATCAAATCCCAGACAATTTGTATCCCCGGCGTGGCAGGTTACTTACAAGGGAACAAGTCTCCCTAACGTTATTGCAGATCATCATTAACCAGCTACTGCTGTTTGTTGGCCGTTACCTGCTGCACGGTGTTCCCGAGCCGTGTCGGATCATTTATACTCCTCACCCACTTCAGGGACCTGCTGCTTCCAAAAACACACCCAGCCTGGCATCTCTTCCCCTGCTTCCTTTTCCATGGGGGGAAAAAAATCACTGGGTGCAGCTTCCGTCTTGCTTTAACCTAAGCAAAGGTTGCGTAACGAACATTTAACAGGCTGCGAGAAGCAGCTACAGTGGGCATAGACAAAAGGAGGGGCAGAAGTAATAAGGAAGAAGGATGGGCTCCTCTTCTCCATCCTCAGATCTGCTGTTGCAGGGGTGTGGGTGTGTAAGGATCCAGATAAGACTTAACGGCTCTAGGTGGGATATCCTGCTTTCTAAAGATCTTTAATCAGTTGGACTGGCATCCTATAAGCACATTGCTTGATTATCTTTCTTGGCATGTTTTGGTTTCCTTTTCCTTTGTTCAGTAATATTTGTGATTATTGTCTTAATTAAAATGCTAGCTCCTTTGCAGCTTGCAACCTGAAGGCTTTTTTTCTTCTTCTTTTTTTTTTTTTTCATTTTTTGCCAGTTTTTAGTTTTGTTTGGTGGTTTTTCCAGCCTGATTAGTTTTCTTTCAGTAGTACTTATTCCTTTACTGAAAATATGGGGGTAGAGCGTCACTTTACAAGTCTTTGGAAGCCAATTGCAAAATCTCCATTGAAGCCAGTGCATCTCTTGATTTGCAGTTGACAGTTTGCCCCATTATATCTATCCTAAATAGTTACAGGTTAGGTCACTCGGGAGGGAAGGCTATAATTTTGTCTGAAAGCACAGTTTGGTGAAACTATGATATCAGCACAACTATTATAAAACATGAAGTCCTTTGTCTTTTCCCTTATAAAAATGTGTAATTTCTACCCATTATCAGTATTATTACAAGAGTCCTTGCAGTAAACTTGTCTTTTGATAGGCAGAAACTTGTCTTTGCTAAGAATGAGTACAGTGAAGTGTAACTTCTTCTTTAAAGGAGAATAAATAACATGAATGAAGTTTACTAGAACACAATAAAGCTGTTTCCAGGAAAGCTGCTGCAGAGTCAGGTAGGATATGCTGAAGATTTATACTTGGGGTGAACATGTGCAAGTACCATAATGATGCTGTAGAGAGCATTGGAGTAAAATGTCTGATCAACAGATATGCCTGACGAAAATACATGGTTTGGATTTCTGACTGGCTTTCGGATTACAGGACAGTTAAATGAAAGTTCCTTTAAATATGTGCATGAAAACATCAACGTGGCTGAGGGGGAGGTCAGGTCTAGCAAGGTTACCTCTTTCCTAGACAGAAGAAACCTTGACTGACCACCAGTACCCTGGATTGTGGATTCAGGGAGGAGCTCCAGGAGAAGGAGAAGCTGCACAGTGAAAGGCTGGTCTCAACATCACACAGCTCACTGTGCAGCTGCTACCGTGAGAAGGGTTTTAAAACCAAAGTGTTGCTTATCCTGGCTAGGTGTGCAATTGTTTTGAACTGATTCAGTCAAGAATCAGGAGATTTATAGTGAAATAAAGAAAAAAAAAAAAAGGAAAAAGATCAATAAAAAGGGTGGAGTAGCAGCTGTGATTAAGGAAAAAGATTACTGTTGATTTATTGATTTGGTCTTCAGCTTGCCATCTCAATCAGGGCTTTTTTTTGTTTTTTTGGTTTTTTTTTTGGTTTTTTTTTTTTTTTGTTTTTTTTTTTTTTTTTTTTTTTTTTTTTTTTTTTTTTTTTTTTTGGTTAATGTTATTAATATTTATACTTTAGTGCCATGTGCCAATTAGAGTAGATTGTAATTAAGTCTCCAGGTCTGAAAATACTAGGCCCCACACAGCACAAAGTGTTAGCATTGCACGTTACTGGAAAGAGAAGATTTACTCTGGAAAGCTGGTGCTGAGCACAGAAAAAGGCCAGTTCTCTCTGCAGTGCAAGAAGCAGTTTTTGTGGTCACCCTTTCTGGGAATGCCAGAGAAAGATGATTGCAGAAGGCTGTTGTGCCAGGCTTTTGAGTTTTGAGGGAAGTCACTGTGGCCAAGCCCATTTTCCCCTGCATGGAGTGAGGAACGTTCCTCAGGCTCATGTTGGAAATCTCCTTTTCTCTGCAGAGAACTCTGTTTTGGGGCACTTTTATCTTCAGATGATGATGTCAGTTTGCTGGGTGTGGGTTAGCACAGCACCTTGGCCTAGGGTCTTACTGCAATGGGCACCATGAATTATAGGAGCTCCCAAGGTCTTCCCTTTGGTTTGAGCTGAGAACAGGATAGTTGAAGACTTAATTTCTTTTTTCCTGTGTAGAGGGAAACATGAGAACTCCTTGTTGTGAAGTGGCAGAACTGAGTCACCGAGGGTTTAGTCAAAGAAGAAACACATCAGTGCAAACCAGAAAAAAAAAAACGTGCTTTCTTCATTACTCACTATACCACAGTGGGAATCAAAATCACTCAAAAATTGTTGTAACAGCTATATGTTGCTTAGATAAAATAGTCTGGAAAGGAGAGATTTTGTGGGAATCGCTTATGATTTATGCAATACAATATGTGAAGCCAACTTGCTGTGATTTTTTCCAGTTATGTGCAATTATGTGAGATTTAATCAAAGAACTTTGAATTACTTGCATTGCTCCATAGCGCTTGTACGGTACCTCTGGGTGTCACTGAATGAGTTGTGGCCATTTAAGTGTATTGCTCTTGCAAACAACACAGTGGGAAAATTAATTTAAAATTTCCTTTTATATCTGGGTGCTTAATTTTTAGAGCTGCACTATGTTCTGTGTTGGTTTTCTGTATTTGAAGCATAAATCCCATTTTTAAGACAAACTGTAAGCAATTCTATTTTGCCCTTACAGAATAAAGAGATTTACTGTATAATTTACTGGGAATGGGGGCTGAGTTTAGCCTATTGTGTCAAACTTAGTCCTTAACCTCCCTTTCCTGCTTCCATATGGATAGCCATTGTGTGCAGATTTTGTCTTGTAGGGAATAACAGACCCCAGCAGATATTGCCCTCCAAAAGATGTGCTGCTCCCCTCAGCCCAGGGGTCAGAGCCACGTCACCCTTATGGTCCACAGGTGATGGAGTCACCAAACCTTGGCTGGTTGGGGCGATGGGGTTGTCAGCTCTGGAGAGCAGATGAACCTTTGAGGGTGGTGGGAGCACGTGGGAATATTTGGGCAACCAGTTGTTCATGAACCCACGCCCTGCCAGCCTCTGCAGTGGCCCTTTATGCCTGTGGAGCTGCAGCAAGAGTGTTTGCTCTGTGCAGTCACTCACAAGTGCACTTCAGTATCATTAGAGGGAGGGATTTATTAGTTTCTCCTATTTAAGGTGGTTTAATTAGTTCCTGTAATATTTCATATTTTACATACAGGAAAGATACAAAATGGCTCCTGAGGAAAACAGAGCCAGCTCGAAGGGAAAATCCCTCCTGCAAGCCCCGACCTTGGGAAGCCTTTGTAAAAGCAAAAATGTGACAGAAAAGTCTTGCCAGTTCTCAGCACCTACTTGATTTATTATTTTTTGTAGAGCAACTACCTCGCAGCAGCTGGCGTTGTATATGAATTTTCTTGGTGCGAATCCACGTGTAGGGCAACAAATACCACATGAAAAGATGTTGGCCAGTTCTTTCTGGAAAAGGAAAAACTATCTTCTTGTGCTGGGGCCTAGCTCTAGCAGCCTCTCCACTGCTGTGTTGGTGCCGTGGTCAAAACTCTCTTGGCAGGCAGAGCATTGGGGGCTTAGAAGCTTCACAGCCCCTGAGCAGTTAAATAAGAGAAATACATTTCATATTATTTTTCAGAAAGACCTTAACTTTGTGCATCAGCAATTCAATACATTTGGACTTTGGTTAATCTTGCAGTGGTTGTGAAAGAAATGCACTCTTTTTAGTAAATCTATGTCTTAGAAAATAAAATAATTGCTATTTAGCCATACAGAATAAATAGCTACATAAAAATGAGCTTCTCCTCTAGGAAAAGAAATAGAGCCTATAAAATTTATTATTTTTGTTGATCTTTGCCTGCTCTCTTGCAGCTGCTGGAAAGGTGGCTTTGCATTTACAGAGCTTGGTACACAAATAAAGGAGTAAATAAAAGGGTTTGCTGACGCAAGCGTCGCGAGGAACGCGCAGCACGTGAGTGGAAAACCACTCCAGTGGGCAAACAAAGCAATGTGCTGCCTTGAGTACCCCGGGCAAACCTGGGAGGAGTGGAAGGCAGTAGTGATTTTTTGTCTTTTTTAGTGTGAATGTTTTTAAAACATTGCTGACTGTCAGTGTCAACAGAGAAGTACAGAGGAAGAAAGGCAGAAATAAAAGCGTGACTGGAAAGGTGCATCAGAATACAGTAATTACTGAAGCTTTATTTTTGCTGCCTTTGATGCCAGCATAAGTACGTGAAAACTAATGCACCGCAGAGGACAGGTTTGTGGTTGAAATACACTTGATAGATTTTGACAAATTAAACAGTTGTAAAGATGTTTGGAAGTTTTCCAGATCTTTACTGTTATTTATGTCACTGAACTAAAAAATCAGTGGTTAATTTGCAGTTCTTATAATTTTTATGATACTTATGTTGTTGTAAATTTAGCAGCGTACGGCATCAACTCAGCGGGATACATTTTATGTTGTCAGCTACTTTTTGATATCATAATAGATTTCAGTTGCCAAAGCTTCGGGGAGAGAGAGAATAAAATGTACAAGTGTGCTGTGTGAGTGCCTGGATCAGACCCAGGTAGGGGAGGAGTTGGTGCAGGGTGGTCTCTGAAGCCAGGCCTGGTCCTTGGGGGACAGCAGGGATGCTTCCGAGTCCTCTGCTAGTGGTGACAAATGTGTTTTAAGTGGTAAGGGTGGATAAGATGCTGATAAGATTGGGCCCTGCAGTATCATTGGTGGGTCTTTGAAGTCTGAGTGGCTGCCTGCAGCTGGTAATGGCAGCAGTGCAGAGCTCCTCAGGTCTTGTCCCACCACACGGACCCTCTCCTGGCCCTGCATCCCAGCAGTGCCCAGTGTGGGCTGTGCCTAACAGGTGGCACATTGAGATCTGGTCTTCCAGCTGTGGTCAAACTCTTGTGTCTCAGTGTAACCTGGGTTTGGGGAATTCTCCACTCCCAGTTTACTTCTGCTAGTGACTTTATCCATACACAGTGGTCCACAGTGTGTTTCCTGGGTAAATACAGGCTAGAGAGAGCAGGTGAATCTCCAACATGACATGGTTGGACGTGGAAGTAGCTTCTGTCCTGTGAGATGGTGTCGAGCAGAAAGGGAAAGTCCTCACTTGTTTTTTACAGAGTGCCTCTGATACCTGAATTCACACATTTTTTTATAGCTACTTTTTGCACTATTTTTCTTTTTATGAAGGTTCTCCATTCTCTGTATTTGTAGAATTTTCTTCTCTTGTCTGCTATCCTGGAAGATGGAGAGAGATCTTAAATTTAGGTGACTTAAAGAAGAGATGCCATTGTTTCCTTCTTGGGAGGCTTTTTTTTTAGTGGGTTAAAAATACTGTTTTTAATCTGAGGAGTGAGACCTGCCTCGGCAATATGTCACACATGAAATGGACTCCTTATAAAGCCTAGCCATACCCTTCCCATCTTCCACTTCTTTCAATATTTGCCCTTTGCCTTCTAAGCCTGAAAATGGAAGAATTTATTAACGGTTGTTTCCTCAGTGTTTGTGGCATTAGCCACGTTTCTCAAGGGCGTTTCATGTGCTCTTTCCACTCTAACAGGATTGTCCATTGAGTTCAGCTCTGGCACGTTGGGGATCCATTTGCACAGATAGCTGATTAAGCTGAACCTTCCTCATCCCTAGGTAATCCCAAAATACGCAAATTGTGAGCGTGAGATTGGTTTTAGAACATTTTTAGGTTTATAATTAAGTGCTTTGTAGTTGTCCTCCACCTCCACCTCCCTCCTCATCAGAGTCTTTAGCTGTGCTGACTCCAGCTCTCCCATTCCCTTTTTCTTTCTTGATTATCTCCTTATTTCTTTTCTTTTCCCCTGGAGCTAGTTTTATGTCTGGCTCTTTCTCTGGGTACCACTTCAAAGCTGCATGGGTCGGAGCAGATTTTTGGGCACAAAGAAGTTTTGCAAAAAGAGCATTCTGCTGCTGTTTGCAGTTTTGTTGGGTCTTGCTTCCCAAGATGACCATGGCCAGTGCTGGAGTGAGCACATTGCTCTGGGGGGAAGACACTCATTTACTCTTGACTTGAGGAGAGACTGGAGATGGGACAGCTGAGAGGGGTTTGTTTGGAAACTGCCAGCCAAGAAGGAGGTGAGGGGTTGATGTGAGCAGCAAGGAGTTGATGTTTGCTTGGGCTCCTGCACTGGTGCTCTTCAGGTGGAAGATGCTGCTCTTCTGTGTTGGAAGAACAAGATGAAATTTCCCTTTTGCCTTGCAGCAGCAGACTTGTATGTTAGTCTGCATTCGCTGGCTAGACTTATTCTGGCTAATGTTTGCCAGATTCTTCTATTACATATTAAAATAAGATCGTATGAGTGGGTTTTCTTTTTGTGCGTGTTTCAAAAAACTAGGCCAGCCCTAACAAGCACATTTTCGTGTTTTTGTTGTTTTTTTGCATTTTGTCATTTTACATATTGAAAAAGGGAATGCAAAAAGAAAAAGCCTGCTAACATCAAAAAGAAATAAAGCTTTGCATTATTCTGCATAAGTGTTAAAATCTGACTGATAGTTTGTATATACAGACTTTGTTCTTTATGGTGTTTCCTTTCCCCACCCAAAGATCACAGATGCTATAATAAAAATTAATGCTCTTTTAGTAAATGCTTTTCTTTTCTGAATTTTACCTAAAGAGGGTCATGCAGTGCTTTTGTTACTAATAAATGTGGCAGGATTTGGGTAAAAATAATAGGTGGGCATTAATTTGTTGGGGCTGAATCTTCTACAACAAAATGCAGAGAATTTCTACCTCCTTAAATCCAGCTATTTTAATATCATAAAGTTTTTATTTTAACCATCAGGAGTGTAGCCCTGTTTGAAGAATTCAGCTTTAAAAAATGTCTTTGTAAATTGAGATTTTAGGACTACCTATTTGGAGGATGTTCCATATGATAAATGACCCTTATAAGACAAAAAAAAAAGTAATTTTGCATGTCTGCTCCCTAGGATGTGTGATAATAATAAATGAACATTTTATATATCATTATATATATATCATGGCAGAACAAAAATCAGAAGATATATTATTCATTATTCCTGTTACTTTATATTTAAAAGGCAAAGGTTTTTGTTTCTTTGCCAAAACAACGGCTACAGAATGTATTTGTAATAACCCCTGCAAATATGAAGGGGAGAAATCTTCCAGGTCATTAGCACTGAAGAAAACAGATGCCTTTAATTGTATTCATTTGAACATTAATACATTAATGCTGAGATTTAACTACTGTTACTATTAAAAATTAAACTGGAGGGGCAGTGTGCAGATCATATGCTTTAGTGTAAGTTGTCAGGTGCAGTGTTTGCATATTTAGCCTGCCATTCCAACACTGAAATGGATGTTTGAGGCTGGATCTGGCTTTCTGAGGGGCACTTTTTACACTACCCCACCCCAGTTTAATTTCTGGCAGTAGCATTTCTTTTCATGGATGCATTTGCACCATGCTGAGCAAAAGTTGCAGCGGTTAAAATCAGAGGAGGGTAAGGAGTTGTTTGCTGTCCTGAAGTCCTCTTGTTCTTTTCCCTGTCCTCCCCCCGCTGTGTCCACAGCTATTTTGCAATATGCAACCCCCTCCGAGCACTGCCTGCGGAACTGGAGTAGCTCTGGCATGTAGATTTCCCAGTGGGAGAACTTGTGTGGATGGTAATTTTAATGAGACCTGATTTAAGCAGTAGAATAGATCCATAAAACTAATACAAGCAGACTTTCAAGAGCTCTACTATTTGTCAGGGCAGTGAATTTTAGAGGTGCATCCATTGGCTTGGTAAAGAATATTATAATCTGGAAAACTTAGTCTGTATTAATTCAGATTGTTTCTATGCAAAGTACTGTTGAGAGTGTCTCGAATCCAGGGCAGGCCAAATATAGACTTATTTATTTTTGAGTCTCAACTTTCGTCCAAAAATCGTGCTGGAACCACAGGACCTGAAAGCTGTGCTCTATATGAATGAATGCAAAGTCTGTACGAGTGCACACAGCTGTGCCTCCAAGCTGTGACAAACCCTTAGCTTTGCTTTTTTTCCCCTTCATTTAAGGCCACCGCTTGGTCCATATGTATTTCAACCTCTCCCAAGTTGTCACACCTAGTTATATATGGCAGTAACACGGGTTTCTTTGGATACATGGGTTTTTTCTGAGAATAGAGGAGTTACACCCATCCCAGAACCTGAATCCTGCTTCATGTAATACACTCGGTCCATGGCTTTTATTTTTCATCCCAGTGCTCTGGAGCATCTCTTGCTGTTGTTGGAAATTGTGTAGTTCTGCTTGGCCTTTCTAAATTGTTTTCTTTCTCTGCTCTCCTCCCCAGCCTCTTCCCTCTGTCCTGTTTGTTGTGGGTTTTTTCCCAGATAGCTTTTTTCACCTCAGCTATCTCAGATAGCAGTGAGATAGAGAGCAGGTGTAGGAAACTCGGGGCAGGAGCTCGAGATGGGAATGGGGGTAGCTGGAACACCACTAAACAGCAGAGAACAAGAGGCAGACAAGCAACATGGGACAGAAAACTGAGGAGGAAAGGATGGAGGCAGAGGGCAAGGAGGGAAGGGAGGCCAGGGAGTGCATGTGAAGGTGGAGCAGAGGGATGCTCTGTGCCATGGCAGGGACACCAGCTCTGTCACCCCTTCCCAGCCTTGGGCATCCCACTGACTGCAGGAACAAGGGCAGAAAGGAGGTGGCTTCTGCCAGAGCTGGAGAGAGCAGGGATATGCATTTAAATAGGAAAAAAGTTTATTTGCTTTTTCTCGCAGGAGATGCTAAGTGATTTTTGCAGTTTGAGTGGAGTGGCATTATTGTACTTAGCTCTGCATTTATTAAATAAATTTGTTCTCCAACTCAAGTGTTAAGTGTGTGTTATGAAACCTCGGAGCCAATCTTAGTGGTTGCAGTGTGCAAATATTTTTAAAATTATGTAATTAAACAGGGCTTGGGCTGCAATGTCCACTGAAGTGATTTATTAATTGAATGGTTTGATTAAATTTAATGTTATTTTAGTTTATACAGAAAGGGTTGGTATCTGTTTCACAGACAGGGACATCTTGTGGGGCTGTCAGTGATGGTTCAGAGGTCCTTAGGAGGAATCTTTAGCACCCAATTAAATATTAACCAAGAAGATGTGAGTCGTTCTTTCTCTGTCCCTGAAACTGTGTTTTGACATCTAAGGCTGGTGATAAAAATTTGCTCGGCAGAATCACTTGCAATGCACTCTATTTATCACTAGATTATTTCCAAATTAATCATGCTAAAAATCTTTCCATTGCAATTGTGCTGGGGCTCAGGGCTGTACAATGTGTGTAAATAAAAAATGCCCTTTTAATTTCACGTTAACTGTGTCTTGCTGCTGTTGCAGCCAAACTGTATCTCTTTCGGTGGAATGTCATTTTAAAGGTATTGTGGTTACTGAGCAGCAGCTGTGATTGAAAAGTATGTAAACTAATCTTTAGTTGCTCGTGTCATTTTTATATTCTTATGTCAGAACACAAGAAAGCTGCTTTAAATTTGTCTTTCACTGTGTATTAATTTTCAAGTCTAATTTTTCTTGGGTTAAAGTATATACTGCATTCTCTGCTACACATTACCATTCGGTGCCAAAGTAAATGGCTACTTGTGAAAAAGTACAAAATTAGTTCCTGCTTGATTACTCTAAAATACATATTTATTTTCATAGGGAGAGTTTTTATTGCCAGTGTATAAAGGACAATTGTCCTGTATGGTATCGGTGACTTAAAAGGCAAAGTAATGAAGCACCATATATTTATTACTGTGTGAAGAGCAGAGCTGTGCATTGCTTTCCCAAAAACAAGAAGGAAGGTACAAGGGGTTTGGGTTTTTTGTAGGGTTTTTTTTTTTCCCTTTTTCTTCCAGGCTTGCACTGTGTGTTGTTCTGCTCTTTTAAATGCAGACTATTCGAAATGAAATCCTCAGCTAATATGTCTGCATAAGAACTTCTTTGTCTCTCGATGCCCAACCATTGAAAATTAAATGTGTTTGCGGATAAGTATTTATTCATACCATACCTCACACCTGATCTTGTGTCAGTATGACATCATCTTTGCCACAAAGACTTCTGGTGGTTTAAAAATGTTCCGTTGTGAAATAAGTGGGAGAAGTAGAAAAGGGGCAAGGAAGGCAACAAAAATAAACTGCTAGTGGGATTTGATGTTTTGCCAATTAAAAACAAAATATAAAAAATCATGTTCTGAGGTCCACATGCTGCCTTTGATCCATGCACAGGACTTCCATTTGTGCCGGTGGCTGTTCAGCCTGCGGAGGGAAGGCTGTACATGACTTAATTTGTATGTTGTGGGAAGTACA
The DNA here is from genome assembly GCA_013390045.1 of Picathartes gymnocephalus. NCBI lineage: Eukaryota > Metazoa > Chordata > Aves > Passeriformes > Picathartidae > Picathartes > Picathartes gymnocephalus. The sequence goes on from WEKY01049427.1 coordinate 1,650,525, forward strand.
TTTTCCTAGCATGTGGTCTAGCTTACTTGAAGAATCTGAAATGCGTTATAAATGTAAATGCTGTGTTTAAGTAAAACTTCATTATGTTTTGGTGGTTTCCAAAAATGCACAGGATTTGACCTTAAAGTGTTATTTCAAGGTGTTATGATGTATGAGCTAGACTTTGTAGTCTTCTAAATTAAATCTTTGAACATGTTATTATTGTATTTTGGCATCGGCAAGATGTAGTTCTCAGCTATTTTTTGTCACAGCCTTCATTTTTCTAACAAGAGTAACGAGACAGGGCCAGATTCTTCTGTAAGAGGCGTGTGCAGGATGGGGATTACCCTGCATTCACCATGGTGTAACCAAGGACAGGTCTGCCCTTCACATCCAAGTCCAAGGTTGGCACAGCGACTCCTTGCCCGTGGCTGCCGTCAGCACAGCCACCACCCACCGCTGCTGCCTGTGACCATTGCAGAGCCCCACGTAGGATGTGGTGAAGGGTTTAGCATTTGGATCCAAATCTGGTTCATATATAAAAGGGGTTGTGTTTCTGTTTGGAAAATATGAGCCCCTTTCACGTAGCCCAGGTGTGGATTAGCTCTCTAAACCATTTGCCCGTTCTGTGTTTGTAGGAGACTGTTTTCAATTCTTACAAAGAGGCTGTACAAGTCAAGCCATAGAAACAGCAGAAGCAATCCAAAACTGGATTAAAAAAAAAAAAAATTAACAAAGTGTTTGTGATCTCAGGTTGGTAGTCTGGATGAGGGAGCAGCCATAACTGCTATATGTATACTTATTTCCAAAGAAAATAACTGCAAAACATTTCCACCTATGCCATGAGTGCTCAGGGCTTGTATTTCTCCTGCTCTGTGTAACAGCCATCTGTTCGTGTTACAGCGAGGCCGTGGGGCACCGTCCCTGCCGTGCTGCGTCCCTCGGGCAGCACCAGGCATGGGGAGCGTGCCAGCCAGCCACGGGCAGAGGCAGGGCTTGGGCCAGGGTATGTTGTTGCAGAAAAGTCGATTAAGAAGAAGAGCTCTGAGTCAGCCCCCAGGGCCGTGGCTGTCAGTCGGTAAAGCGCCAGAGAGAGACCGTCTTTGTAGTGTTGTTTTTGGTACTGCTTTCACGTTGCGCACTCGTGGTATGAATCATGATGGTTACGAGGGTGATTTTCCCTCAAGAAAACAATCCCTCCCCCAAACAATCGTGGAGCCACCCTTTTGGACACTTTGCATGGATGGCTTTCTGTCTGTCTGTCCTGAGGTGGTCTTCCACCGTAGGCTTGGGGTGGGAAGTGAGAGCGGCGCTCAGCCGAAGCACGTCAGAGGCTGGTGCTCCATCTGTGGCCAGGAGTTTCCCATTTTCCTCCTTCATGAGCAGGCTGGCTTCTGGATGGGGGAGCCCTGAAAAATTCGTGCAAATCTTCAAAATAAAAGACGCATAGGATACTCTGCTTTTCCTCTGTCACTCCTTCCCTGCATCCCAAATAGGGTAATGCTTAGAAATGCATCCAACCTCGAGTTCCAAACGGATCGCTTACCCGTGTTTCTTGAACAGTTAATTTTGCTGGCATGTTATTATTCACCCTCTGCTATTTTCAAAATGTGACACAAAACTAGAGAGAAGAAGAGATTGAAATTTTGACCGGTACGTTATCCTGATACCTGAGATGCTGTGTTGATATGAGAGTATCTTTACCACAAGGACTTTCTTGGTGGTTTTAGAGATCCCGGTGTGAATAAGTAGAAAAAAGCAGAACTAATAGCTAAAGAAGCAAAAATATTTTTTTCTTAAAGAAATTGATTAACATGCAGATATGTACTGTATGCATATTAAATATCATTTCAAAATGTGATGGGCAGGAAGCATAAGTGATGCCATTTGGTTTTGTGGCATCAGTGTGGGTTGATTAAGGGGGTGGGGATAAATTTTGGGGATTATTGATATAGCATGAGTAGAGCCAGATGGTTGTATTACACATCTTTTGTGTTCTTGTTTGCTTCTTAAAGCAGTTGCAGAATTTTGCCCTGGGCAAAATTTACTCTTTGCTCGTATGTTCCCCTGTGAATTTACTTTTGACAAAGTAGTTCACAAAGAGGGGAAACGCTGTGCCCGCAAACTCGTCTCTTCCCAACAGCCCCCTACTTCAGAAATATTTTGTAACTTGTGAAATAAATTAGCAGTAGGTGCAAGTTCAGAGTGTGTGTGTGTTGTGTATCGCTCCCCCTCGGTGTGCAGTATTGATTTGCAGAGAGTGCCGTTTTTGAGATTTTCCTTGCGGTGTTTTGAAGAAGAAACTGTGGAAATGGCAAACAGTTCAGTTTAATGCACTACTTATGTAGTATTCTTCCATTAAAGAAATGTTGTCTTAAAGATTAATGAGCTAATTTTTCCACTACTCATTTTTTTATTTTAAGTTTTGAGATTGTGGCGTACCTGATTCATGTGATCAAAAACACATACTTTGTGGTATTCAGGTTGAGTGGGAGAAGGTTGTGCTAGGTGGGTGTTTGTGACATTTGTTGGAACTGCTTATCACCGGAACCACCAAAATTTACATGTGTTTGTTATTTCCCTTTGAAAGCAACTTTTTATTTCCCATAAAAAGATGGGTTTTTGTAAAGGCTTTGTAAGAAAGAATTTATGTCTTTCTTGTGCCTCGCGCCAGTTTTTGTGGGTGTGTAACTCCATTGATGAGTTGGATGAGGTTACTCCCAGCTTACATTGCTGTAGGCTCCTGGATGATGAGTTCCCTCTACATCTGGCAATTATAGTGGAAACAGTCCTGCTTGTAAACATGTTTTGTCCTCTGCCTGCGTCCCTGTGTGAAATGTGTGTTTGCAGAAGGTAAGGAGGCTCACCTTGCTCGTGGTGGTGGGACTTTTATTGGGAACCAGTTCATGCTGACACTGATTCTGTGGCCCTGTGTCTGCATCCCCTCTCCACACAAAGCTGAGCACAGGTTTTGGCAGACTGGGAGCAGCAGCTTTGGGCCCATTTTTAGAACCAGTACTTGATGTAGAAATGGGGATGGGCAGCTCTGACCCCATTGAAATCTCTGAGTAGTCCAGTCACAAGTCTGAGACTGGAGCAACTTACTCCTCATAATGCTGCCATTGTGCTCATCCGATCTGATCAGTTCTGGAAATGTTTTAGTAAGTCTATCTTACAACATTATAAGAAGATAATCAGCTGCCTTAGAAGGTCCCCATCTGGAGTATAGAGTTCTTTTACTGAAAGATGTTTTGCCTTTCCGAGATAGCTCTCGCATTTCATCATCTGTTGTGCAGAGATGAAGTGCATATGAAAAGTCAGTGACTCTGAATCCATCTGTTGTTATTATTTTCCACTGATAATTGGCTTGAACAATGAAATGTCTGTGTCTGTAGCCTTTGAAACTGTACACTCTGTTTATTTTTTAGAGGTCTTGCTCCACTCTCCCCCCCGCTTTTCTTTTTTTTTGTTTGTTTTATTTTGGGTGGGTTTTTTTGTTTCATTTTTCTCCCCAGCACATAACTAGTGGAGCTTGTATGAAGATGACATCTTTGACTCTGTGCATCAGTATGTGTCACTCAGCATCTAAAGCTTGCCTGCCAATTTTTGTCAGGGTCCTGTGTCTGTGCTGTGTGAGTGTAGAGCAGGCTTACACCAGGAAGACTGGCAGATCCAGAGTTGATAGATATCTTACCTGAAATGTAGTATTTATATCACTTTCTTTATTAAAATATTAATTTAGAGACCAGTATCTAATACCTATGGAATTAGATACTACCTGTAATTGTGTGATATATTCAGTTGCATCCAGTTTTGCACGATGCAGGGTATTAATATTGGATTCCACTAACAGCAGTTCCATTAGCTTGCTCAACCAGTATGAGATATATATGAGCAGGGAGGCATAACTACCAGCCAGAACTGCCAAAACAGTCATTAGAAGCTCCATTGGGATGGACAAAGGCTTTTACACAATGATATACTGATTAAATTTTGTTCTATGGTTTATTTGCATCAAGGTTAGATCGGTATCATCTATGTGAACCGTATTATCTGACGCCTTATTTGGAAGGTCATTTCAATGCAAAAATGGTGAACAACACAGGAGGTCTAAGATTTCTCGCAGGATTCTTTCTTGAAGGATTTCTATCCTGTTAGGCTTGACTAGCTCATGTTATCAGTGTTTTTGTGCTTTAACCTGGTGAGTTTATCTAAGGAAAAGTAAAAACTCCCTCCATACCATACGAGTGCTCAGTGGAACTGAACATGCTCGATCCCCATTAAAACTGTGAGTTATATCCAGTATCCTTTGAAATAATCTGTGACACATGCTTGAGAATCCAGTAAATGTGTGTGCATCTTTTAAAGGCTGAATTTTCCTGTGTCTGCCTGTGTGTAAGTGCTCTTTCAGAATGAAATTTCGGGGCCGTACGCAGTCGTGTCGTCCATGTTACGCTGTAGTCTGGAGCACCAGAGAGTAAGGCAGAGGAGTATAATCTTATTTGTGTTTCAATGGCAATCATTTAATACTGCAAGTTATTAAAAAATAATTAAATTACCAAAACCAACATGTAGCTAGGACTTACAATAAAAGGTCAATGTGATTTGACTCCTTAAGTTAGGAAGGGACACTGGTGAATTCCAATTGCTTTAAAATCATGCTGGCGTCATTCTATTTCTGGACTGGAAGGATAAACGAGACTGAAAAATAATTTATTTCTCTAGAAGGAAGTGTAAATCACAGTATATAATTATGTATATTCAATTATAATAATAAATGTTTAGATGTGTTTGGTGGTTATCACAGTCTCTAATTTAGCTGTTTTTTGAAGTAAATATAGTTGGGAGGGGTCGTTTCATTAGAGCAGTATTTTGAAAATAATGTTTTTTAAGGAACACTTCAGAAATTTCTTCCTTCTCCCCAAATAAACTAGTAAATAGGTGTGCGTTATGTGGTGATTCATAACAGCTAAAATAGGTCTGTGTTTGGAATGTCTTTTATATAGTAAACAAAACAGGGACAGTAAAAGCAAATGCAGATTTCATCTGTGAACTCAACCAAAAGTCTCTGTATTTAAATCCTTGCTAAGAAAAGGCCGGGCCAGGAATGTATTGGATTTCAGTACAGTTAATGAAAATTAATTTTACAGGTGGTGTTTGGTTGTGTTTCTTCTGCTGTGGTGAGATGGGTGGCTAAGCCAAAGTGGGCACAGCACACGATTCAGCTCTGTGCCAGAGCAATGCTTAGATTAGAAATGAACGTTTGGTGTGGAGTTGTTGGTGCTGTTGTTATTTACAATCAGAGGAGCAGAGCGTTTAGCGCTATGATTTGATTCGATTTTGCAGCTCCTATCCCCTTAAACAAGCTGTGTAGCTTGTCAGAGATCAGGACAGGTAGAATGCACAGCAGGCGTCTGATTTGAGCCAGTTACTCATTTGCGGAGTGTTTGTGTTTATGCAAAGGGGCCTCTTCCTGCATATTTAATCTAGAGTAAGGCAGTGGCTTTTGTTGTGTTTAGACCACATACCTTCAGTCCTTCCTTACACTGCAGCCAGTGTTGAGGCACAGAAAGGCTGGATAGTCAAAAGTGCTTTAGTGTTTTCAAACTCTCAACTTTCTGCAGTTGGTTGGGAATTACTGTACAGCTCTAAGCCTTTTTCTTCCTCATTAATGGGTAAGTTTGCACTCGGTAGAATAAGATACTTTTGTTTCTGTTCCATTTTATAAATGCGCAAAATATTTGTTTGTTTGTAGTTGTCCAAACCTCCCTGAGCAAAACTGGTGCGCTGAGGGAGTTTGTTGCAGGGAATTAGATGAAGAATACAGGTGTTTCTGGAATATACTTCTGAGTCAAGTACTAAATGCCATATTGCAATAGGCAGGTATTTGCGGGGCGGGGAAGTAAGGGGTGGGGGGGGAATGAGTTCGGTGTTATTATTCTTTGTACTAACAAATCCTGTTTTGTAACTGTCCTGAAGATAATGCTTCCATTGTTAGCTAAAAGCTTTCAAACAGTGAGCAACGCAGAACTGCAAAAGAAGCAGCAGGGAAAAAAAAAAAAAAAAAAAAAAG
>WEKY01049427.1:1658181-1686211 GCA_013390045.1 Picathartes gymnocephalus
GGAGGAGAGTTGTAGCACAGGCAGAAAATGGTTAAGGCTGGCACTGAGGCACCGGGAGTTATTTTAAGAAACGGGGAAGATCTGGCGATACGAGCCAGGCGGCGGCATTGGATGGCTGGCTCTGGCTCCGGGAGATGGTGGCCCCTGGCTCGGGGAGGTGGGATCTGGCTGAGGGAGATGGGATCTGGCTCGGGGATGGCCTCTCCTCACCTGACAGGCTGGGTGGCTCCTGGGAGTGCGTTCCCTTCACCTGGGATGGATTCGGTGAGGGCCAGCGCTGTCGCACATGAGAGGCAAACAAGCAATCCCATCAGTCAGAGATGCAGGACTGAGCGATCGCGGTGCAGATCCCGTGTTGGAAGCGAGCCGTTCCCAACTTGCCTGCGAACTGCACCCGTGTGTTCCCTGTAAGAGCTGTTAAAAAGCGGGGGAGGAATGGATCGTGATTAGTTTTGTAGATTTGGCTTACACCGAGTTATTCTTTTCCAAGGTTACAGTGGACTTGAAAGGTAATACTATTTTAGAAGAGCGAATGTGCTGTGCATAGCTTTGTCCTCGTGCTGCTATTTATTTTATTTTCTTTCTGTTTGGAATAAATAATAAGAACCAGCCAGAGATTCTGAACAGCCTGCTATTGACTGAAAAGGAAAATACAGTATGATTTGCTCCCTCCTTCCACTGAGAAGCAGCAAGGTAGTGAGCATTGATATCCCTGTGTTTTGGCCTGTACCAAATCCACTTCCCCCTCTTCAAAGCGAGGTGCAAGAAATGCACTTAGTCTCTCACAGTTTTACTGTTCACCTGCGTTTCACTTTTTGAGGAGGTAGTAGTGACTCCTGGTATAGAAAATCTCCTGTGCCATGCGTCCTGAGATTTAATATATGCTGCACAATAAAAAGTAGCCAGAAAAAAATATTTCTCTGTCAGATTATTTGAAGTATTTAGTGTAACACATTTTTTTTTTCAGGTTGCTGGATGGCTCTTTAAAAATAAAATAGGTACAACAAAACTGAACAGACAACTACTGACTGTCCTCAGAACAGTTCTACACAATTTGTGTGTGTTAGTACAAATAACCCAGCTGAGTGCACTGGGTAAGGAAAGTAACCTGTGTGCAGCCCTGGCCCAAGAGTCTGTCTGGTCCCAGATGTTTTCTCCACAAACTGTGTACATCCTGTATTTTCAGAATCAGCAAAATACCAAATAAAAAAACATTTTTGTTTTTCTCTTACAAATATACAGTTGATAAAATCGCAGATTGTGTCTTTTCCTGCAATAGGACAAGAAAATAATTATTATGAGCATAGTAGGACATATTTCGTATTTCAGGCTGTGTGCAGTTGAATGTGACTCAGGGAGTTTTGAAGGGAAAGAACAGCTGTATTAGGTGGTTACGGTTCACTTTATTTAGAAGAAATTACTGCACAGAAGTGCTTATTTTGGTGATCAGGTTTTGGTATTTTAAAACTTTCAGGAAGCTTTTTAGTAAATATTTTAATCAGAGATTTCAGCTGGTCTTATATAAGAAAAATAAATCAAAATCTTATTTCAAAACCATTTTTTTTCTTGTGCTATCAGGTGTGTATGTCTGTTTTATCCTTTTTTTTTTTTTTAGTTTTTATAAAAGTGTGCTTTCTAGGTAGTGAAGGGGAGATTCTTTTGCTGCTTTAGGTTTCCTGTAATAAATTGTACGCTTCTGAGGACTAGGACACTGACAAAAAAATGTACATGCGTAATTCTGAGCAGAGGAGCAGCTCAACTGGTGTTCTACTTTCCTGTGTAAAATTACTCAGAGCCAGTTTGTGTGGGATCAAGGTCCTTGTTAATCTATTTTTGGCTATACCCAAGGCTGTTCTCATTTAGATATTAGTAAAAATGTTAGAGTTTTAAGTAGACTTTCATTCTGCAATGGTCTCTGTTTCTGAGTATTCTCTGTATTATTGGTTAAATTTGGCTTTGCAGTGATCCCTTGGAGTTAGGGCTCCATCCTGCAGCCTCCCTGGAATGACCTTGCTGCCCTGAAGGAGGAGATCACTAAATCAAATAAATGTTGTGGGATCAGAAGAGTTAAAGGTCCAGGCCAGCAGCAGGTGTAATGGCAAAGCCTCTGATCTTCACCTGGTCCCTTGGTATTGGGTGAATAGGTAGGGCCTGATGCAGAACAAGACTCAGGATTTCTGTTGGAACAGCTTACAGTGCTGGCTCCGCTCATGGTCTTGTTAAGCTTCTTGTTGTCTTTCCAAAATCCTGCCCAAAGCACTGCTTTGAAAAGTATCTTTATGTCCGGTGTATGTTACAATTACCTATCTCGCTGGTGGGTAAACTGAGGCACATGGTGAACAAACCTGACATTTTCTGGAATATCTGGTAAAAATCTACGCAGGGCACAGAGTTTTGCGTGGACTCTTCCTCATGTGCAGAATCAGTTGAGCCTTGGAGGTGGGGTAGAGGGTGCCTGGAGACCTTCCCTCTGCTCGTGAGGCAGCAGGACCACTGCTGCTTGCTTGCAAAGTGGATTTTTGTTTGTGGTTTGGTTTTCTATTTTAATCATCTCCTTGGGGGGAAAATATGAGTGTAGCAAAATGTATTGCTTTGGTAGGATGGGATTTTTTCTTTGTTTGCTCCACACACACACTTACAGTGTTGATGGTACTTTGTGTTTATCTTAAAGACAGCATGATGGAAGGAATGTGTGTTGCCTACATCAATTTACTCACCCGTATAAACAGTTTCAGGAGGAAAGTCTGTATTTGTGTTTCTGCATTTTGAGATACTCAACTTTTAGGCTATTAATGAGAAATTTTCACAGGTGGGAACAGCTGTTTCTGCTGCTCATTTTAACTTTAATGGTACATTATCCATATTTTTGAAAGCCAGGTAACATATAGCAGGAATTTGATCACCCGAAATTAAAGTAGTCTGGATTTCAATCAGGGAGTAATTTGTGAGAAGAGCTGAGTCCTCCTCAGCCCCCTGTAGACCCTGTTGGTCTCCCACCAGCTGATTGTTGGGCCGGATTTCCTTGGAGTGTGTTTGGTTCATGCATGACAAATGTGTTTAGAAAACGATACCTGCCTTTTCCAGCACTGCCCAAAGAGATGCCGAATGCACATTTTATGCAAACATGTAATTTTCAGCTGCTTCCTTAAAAAGTACATTTTAAGATGGTTCATTTGCTATCATGAAGGCTCAGGGTAGAAATGAAGTCTGCTTGCCAAAATACTGCCAAAATAAGGATCTGACTGCCAAACACCCAGAAAATTTATAAAACAGATAAATACGAAAAGAGGTTTAAAGTGTCAAACCCAAGATAACCCCTGCAGCAAAGCAGGATAAAAGCCTTTATTGTTGCTAATCTAAGAGCACATCACATGTCGGAGGTCATGTATTTTACATAAAAGATGTATTGTTTTACATACTCTCAGGAAGGTGAGCCCTGACCTATTATGATGGAGTAGTGTTACGTCCTTTACAGTGCAGAATCAGGAATGTCTTATATGTGTACCTCAGCAAGGCACACAGGGCTTCCTCTACAGCAAAAATGTACAAATTTTGGCCCCTGATGTTCTGGTACTGCATTACAAGAGCTGTGAAGAGCTTCTCACTCAAAATATAAAAAAATAAAAATGAAATAAAGTGCCAGTGAGCAGCAGATAAAACCAATATTCATTTCATACCAAGGTAACCTTTTTTTCTCCCAGCTAAAAATAATCAGGTTTCAATGGTAAAGAAGTAATGCCTCATTCTCATTGTGAAAACATTTTTCCTTCCAAAATAAATGGCGAGTGAGTTCATATTCTTTTGAAAGAACTTAGTGAAGATTCTGATTTTTCCCAGAGGTTGGTATTTTACTGCTTCAGTAAAAAGCTTCACCTAGTGATGTAAATAGCACAACTTACCATTTGGTGAGTTTCACAAACACCCCCAAAACTCCACATCACTGTGTGAATTTTGTGAAATGGAGTTTCACGTAGCTCTGTCTTACACATCCACATGTCACTGACTTTCCGTTTCGTATGAAGTCATCTGTGTCACCAAATTATCACATATTTCTTTCTGTCTATATTACATATTACTCTGTACCCCTGCGGCAGAAGATCAACATTTCAGTGAAATTATGTTATAATTTTACTCTGTTAAGGTATTTGGTCAATTGATGTGGAATTAATTCTGAATGCTGTTAGTGGTTTGAGTTAGTAACTTGATCTAAATTAATAAACAAATGTTTTTCTTTTCTCTTGTACCATATGTTGATCCCAATTACATGAACAGAAAGTGGCAGATTGTCATGTTTCTTAAAAGATTACATACTCTTTTGCATAAGAGAGAGTACACAAGATGCAGTAATATACAGGGTAAAAAAAAACCTACACGTGCTGTTTTCTCCCTCCTACTTTTTATAAAGATACACTTTAATTATTCCTCCTTTTAATACCCACTGCTCTCACCACCTTGGCGTGCTTGGTGTGCTCTTGGTAATGCTTAATGAGAAGATATCCCAAGACAGTAAACAACTTTCTGAATTAGGAAGCTGCAGCTAGTTCTAAAATCTCATCTAGGACTGTGTCTCTATGGAAAAGGATGAGAAAAAAGAAAGGATCCAGAAGATAAAATAGCAGCAGTTACAAATGGACTTAAAATGCCTTAAGTTAGGAGAACCCATGTAGACAATAGTCAGATTTCTGAAACAAAGAACTGAACTCATTATTCAAACTGAAAATAGATTGATAGACATGCAAGATCAAGAAAGTTTATGTTAGAGAACAAAGATGTCTCATCTCCATGGGGTTTTTTGCTTCTCCTTTTCTCCTTCCAAAGACCAAGTTGTTTGTGCTGAACTGAAGAACCTCACACTAGCTGGTACTGATAAGCAGCCGTCCTGTGACTTGATTGTTTTTATTAACTCTCTCTGAAAGTCATTCAGCTTTAAACACGATTAGATTCATTTGTTGCTTTATTTATGTTTGTACTTGCAAACGTGGTGCCAATGAAAATGCTTTGGGTGTTGCTGCTGACACTGACCCCGAGTCACGTGCGTTACCTCCTTTCTCTGCAGGGTAAGAAGAGTGACCTTTTTGGGTGGCTGTAACTGAAGATTGCTTTACGGAGCAACTGAAGAAGGTAAATACAAATATACTGTTTTTTCACATGGTTTTTGAAGGATGTCTGAACAAAGGATCTGATCCTGCAAACCCCAGGACCATACCTTAGTTCACAAGTAAAGGCTTCTCTGGCAACATGGACAAAGTTTGCAGCATTGAGCTTGAAGCTTTTGGAGTAAATGCTGTGCCTTAAAACCCATATTTCGCCTGGGAAGCCAATGATTTAGGTGTCCAGTGGCATTTGAGGAGCAAGGCCAAAAAGATGCACTCTCTGTATTTCAGCCATGTTCCAAGAAGGCTTTTTAGTAGCTGGGCAGAGCCTGTGTGGGAATGGGAAGACCCTGCTCTGGCTGGTCTGGGTGGCAGCTCCATGGTCCATGGCTGCTGGGCCCATGGGCCTGTGGCAAGGTCCCCTTACTGAGGCAAATCCCTGAGGAGTGGTCAAGTCAGCTTCAGTGCTACTTCATGCCAGGCTGAGACACTCCTGGATTTACAGCAGCATGTCAAGCAGAGCAGGAGAGCAAAATTTAGCTGTTAATTTGATTGCTTATTATCACTGCAAAAGTTAAACCACATGCTTTTTAGTCTTTTGGAGCACAGCAAAAAGGAAAGAAATATCACTCTCTGCAAAATTATTTTTATTTAAAGCAGCGTGAAAGTCCCTTGCTTCTAAATTAACTCCTTGCCTCTCTTCTGGTCCAAAGTTTCAAGTTGGGAAGGAATATTAACATCACAAAAGTGGTGATTCACAAAATTGACTTGCAGGAGAGAAGAGTAACGCAGATCAGTGTTTGGTACTGAAGGGTGTCATCTAACTGAGGTTCATATGGCTGCTTTATAATCACCTTCTTTCAGAAATTAATAGTCGGTTAAGCACCATAGCAACAAGCAACACTGATGTAAGCGCTGAGCAGTGGCTGCTGTTCGCTGTGATGTCAGTGCTCGTTAGTGCTGTTCTCTTGACCTTGTTTGAATATAAAATGGTGATTTCATTTTAAACTTAGAATTTTACAGAATGACTAAATGCATTGGAGTGAATTAGAGCTATTTTTATTTTTAATTTTATTAAAATGTTCTTGAAGGAGGTAAAAATGTCCCTGTTCTCTTCTGTTTTAAATTAAAATAGATCTGAGGACTATCTAGGATTTTTTTTTTTTTTCAGTTCTTTGTTGCCAAAAATATCTATTTAGTTAGGATGGAATTCATGAAGTTCAAGTGCATATTGCAATCCTTGGCCATGCCAGTGGTGTATGTCAGCTATATGATACATGCCTGTCTTCAAGATTTGAATCTTACTGGTTTGTTTATATTTTTATGGTGGAGCCCATGAAGTGTTAGATGTATTTCAGCTGTTGGAGAAGAAGGAGATCCTGCAGTTTAAGGAGATAGTGGTTTCTTGCTCTGAAGTGTTGCTCCTCCTTTGGGTTTTTATGAAGAATGGAAGAATTTGAAGTCCCAGATGTGACTGTCATGTCCCCTCTGTCACTCATCCTTCAGCAGAGAGCAGTTTGGGTGATTCACAGAATATTTCACTGGAAAAGACCATTCGATTTTTCAGTCTGACCTCCTGTGGCTCATAGGTTATTGATTCTCACCCCTGAGCAGAGCTGGTAAGCAGAGTTCAGCCAAACTCTGTTACTTAGAAGCTGCACCGGGCTCAGGGGGAAGACAGTGAGGACTGGAGAAGCATGGGGCAGCCGTGGTGTGTGCAGGTGGATCTGTGTTCAAAGATATGTTTTCAAACTTCTCAACAAAATTTAGAACTTAATGGAAAACAAGCTGTTCAACGTGTCCTTTAATGTCAGGGCTTGTTTCTCAGAGAATGTTTGGTTCTGTCCTGCTTCTACTGCAGTGAGGGGTACAGTTTTCAACGAAAACCTATTTATTGCAGGATCAGTCTGTACTCTTGCAACATGTTTCATAAAATAAGGCCATAATGAATGATATGTGGTCCAAGAAACTGGGTGTCAAATTTAAACTGGGCGAGAATTGAAACCGCCAAGATAATAAACCATGAGAACAGGAGATAGTAATGGAAATAGTGATAGAGTCCTAATTAGAGCAGTGCCACTGAAACAGGGAAGGTTAAGGGTTTGGTTGATTGAGTTTGAGCTCAATTGCTTGATAGCTTAATTTCAGGTGAAATCCCATCTCCTGAGTTAGCGGTTAAGCCGCTCAGAGCAGTTGCAGAGCAGGACTCTACTCCTTGAGGAGCAGCCGCGTGGCCCCAGGCGTCCCAGCCCTGTGTGTGAGCCTGGCCTCGGGCATGCGGGGTGGGAGGCAGCTCAGAGCTGGCAAAATAGATTTTTATTCTGCGTGTTTTGTTTGCTTTCTCTTTTTTTTTTTTTTTTTTCCCTCCTGTGAGCTCCAAGGAGCTCTGAACAGAAGCACAAATAACAGAACAGATACAGCAAGGGGCTTTGATGGTTAAACCGTCAGAATTAAGATGTTTACGTTCTCCTTTATTTAGCACTGTTAGGCATAATGCCTAATTATATGCCAGTTTTTCCTCAAAGTAAGAATTCAAAATGTTTGATTTGGGAAGAAGGGAGGGGAAATGTATTTTTACAGAATTATGGACAATAGTGTTAGTTTTCCAGGAGCAGTCATTTGTTTAAATGTAGGAAAAGCATTTTCAATAATCAAACAGCATTCAGTGAGCATTGTAAATCAGGGATAGCTTGCATGCTGCAAAATTGAAAAGTACAAAACATGCTACTAAAACTGTACATTATTGATAACAAAAGGCACGTGTAGACTTTTAAGATAGCACAGATAGAATCTTTTAGAAAACCTTTAACGTCAAAAAAATCAACACAAAGGATTTAGCAAAGTTTCACTTAGTTTAAAATTTCAAATCTTAATGCTTGTCAGAGTTATATGCTGATTAAATATTGATAGTAAACCAGAAGCTGCCTGCTGAAACTCAGAGCTGAATGAGATGATCAACAGATAAATCTGTGGGTTTGTGCTTTAACTTTCTTATATAGGTATGAATTCTTCTCCCTTCCCTTCAAGCCAGGAGAAGGGTCAGAAGGACTTTTTCTCCTAAGCTCAACACAAAAAATGGATTGTGTAGTTGGTCTATGTAAAAAACAAAGTGGACAAAAAAATTACTTTTCCCCAACTTTGTTTCATCAGGATGAGAAATGGTTCTCAAACCAGGTCATCAAGTTGCTATGCCATGTTTTTTCTGGCCATTGCAGGCAAAAGTCAAAACCCTAAAACAAACCCTTTCAGACACATTTCTGCTTATGAAAGGCTCAGCAGCATGTGCAGTTTCTCCCCAGCACTCTTCCTTGCTGGTGACTTCCAGAAAATGTGCTGGTGGTGTCCTTAGTCCTGGTTTTTGTGCTGGCTTGGGTGGCAGGAGCATCTGCACATCAGGCAGCGGGAAGTTGGTAGAATGATGTTTCCCTTGGTGAATTTGGCACCTTGACTCTTCCTGCTTTTGACCTAAAGCTCTTAAAGCATATTAGAGAGGAGAAACAGCCCCTGTCCCTAGAACATGTGGTGTGCAGCGACTTCTGAATATGGGTCCTGAATGTGGACTGGGGTGCACTCCCAAAGAAGTCTGTAACAGAGCAGACAGCTCTGGTTCTTGGACATTTTCTCCAGCATTTTATCTGCAGTGGGGCCAAATTACATAGAACTGTATTGGAAGCATTTTGCAGGAGCACTTGTGTCACCCTCAGCAGGAAATAGGGACCGGGGAGACAGACACCACTGGTCCCTGCTGCTCACTTGCTGCTGGGGTGGTAGTCCTGTAGCTGGAGTGATCAGTGTCTGTCAGGCCTCATCTAAGACTGGATTTATTTACTTTTGGATTGTTGGGAGAAGTTGTAATATCCTATTTGCTAAGAACTTTGAGTTACTTGAAGGTCTTAGGGTTATACCTTTTCTTAAGGTTCAGAGATAGTGTGGTGCAAAGTGTTTCTGTATTCATTCGTAACAGAAGTTACAACATCACCTGTGTGGTTTGGGGTAAACCCTAAAAAGTCTGTGTGTGGGTCATCGGAAACACAAAGTGTTTGAAGACCTTACCTATTTGAATGAAAAGTTCAGTCCAGAGATGTGTGAAGCTGTGACTTTTCTGAAGCAATTGGGTCAAGAAGATGTAGAAAATAGATTAAGGCATTTTGGGATCATTTAAGAAGTATCTGAGCAAATCTCATTAACATGGCCCACTAGCTTGCTGTATTGAAGACTTCAAAGATCTGTCAGAGGAGTTCTTTTTGTGCTATTGTCTGCCAGCATTAACAATCTCAAGAGAACATGTTTCTTTTGTTTTCTTTTGGCCCATTTAGCTTTTCTTCTTTTTCTTCTTCTTAATATTCCTTAATATCTTATAAATCTTCAAGTGGATTGATAGAAAAATGTTTCTCTGCTTTAAGATAGTCACTAGGAGGTTTTGATCCTCTTATCTGATGCTTTTGGACCAAATCTTTCTGGTCTTCATGAAGACTGCTAAAGTGAGCAAGATTTGGCCAGTATTTTGCATAATCCCACAGTGTTTCTCCTGAGGAGCATGGAGCACAAGGCTGAGAAGTTCATGCACACCTCCAGATTAGCCTCATTTGTACCCCACAGATCAAACAGCTGCAGACATTGAAACAAATACATATATTGAAAATGGCCCAACATGTAAAGGTTGTGACTGCAGATTAAAAAGGGTGCACTGATGTTTGTCAGTACAGGTACACCAAGGAAACAGCACATAATACACCATGTGTTGCAGACTGTGCAATTTCTGGCCTGGTTCTTCAAAACCGAGCTGGATAATATGTCAGGGTGTGCTGCATTTTATCACAGCTTGGCTGAGGAAAGAATTGGGAATGGCATAGGCAGGAACAGCATTGGTCTGTTATTCCAGAACCAAGGCATGACCTACAATTCAGATAGCCTGAACTCCTGCTTGGTCTCAACCACAGAATGTGATGGAAATACCCCATTTCGAGGTTTCCTTCTGGAGCAGGCAGTGAACTCTGAATTGTGAGCTGTGCTAAGACCTTGTGCAAGGGATGCTGCTGGGCCAGTGGATACAGGGATGTTTCTCACTTGTTTGTAGTAGGCTTGGTGGGCTTCCAGACATACCAATGCTGTCTGCTGGGGTCTCGTGGCCGTGCCTGTCTCTCAGCACAAGGGCAAGAGCCACTTGTAGGCTTGGAACCTGCCTTTGCAAAACTCACATCGCAGACTGTGCACATTCCTGTGTTATAAAATCTAGAGATGTGAGAAAACAACTCCAGAAATAGATTCTTATTGCATATTTTATTTGGTCATCTGTAAGGTCACTGCCTGTTGCCCGCTCCTGCACCAGAAGTTCATCTTCCTTGATGTTTAAGTTATTGTTGTACAGTGATGGCAGCCGTGTTTTACAACTGTTACAAGACCAGTGATGTCAGTGGGCATTATGGGAGGCCACCCTTTTTATCTGGTGGCTCATCCTAGAGCCAGGGCATTAAAAAAAAAGAAAAAGATCAAAATGGATTTTTTTGTCCTGATAAGCCTGCCCATGTTTCTCATTGCAACATATGAAAGCATTTTTCACTCAGATAATGGCAGGAACTTCAGATATCACCTCTGAAATGTTTAATTGTTCAGTGTTTCTCCCGGTGCAATCTGTGAATTTTAATTTGTGGCTCTCCCACCTCTGCTGGCCCTATACTTTTCAGTGTGTTTTGCGTAATATTGCTTAATTGCTCAAACGGGTCATTTCTGACTCTGATCTCACTGTTTATTTTTTTAGTAGGGTAGCACAAACATTTGGACATTTGTAACTAAGACTCTGATGTCATTTCCACTGCGAACCATTAATATCCAAGTTTAAAATATGGCTTTTCAAAATAGATTTTTGTTGAAATATGATGATCTGTTGTTTTGTTGTTGGTGGGGTTTTTTTTTTTTCAAAATGGTAAAATTGTTACCCCCCTTTAAAAAAAAAAAAAAAAGGATAAATTGGCATCTTTTGAATAATAGGTCTATTTCCTTCTTCTGTCATACCCTTTTTGTTAGTTTTGATAGCCCCTGTGTTTATCTTTATTAGTCGTAATACAAGTGTTTCATCTAATCCTCTGACTTATTAAGGGTTAGTGGATCCCAGCATTGGAAGGAAATGTCTGTGGAAGGGCACAGCATTTCCTGCTCCTGGGGCACTTCCACCAATGGAACAGGGCCACGGAGTTGTGACATTAGTAATTGTCTGTAAAGACCTTAGAAATAGAAAGTGCTACATCTAAAAGCCAACAACAGCATAAATCAATAATTTGGGCAATGAGAACATTTCCTTTTTTTGGGGGGGTGGGGGACTTTTTAACCCCTTTTTAGTTGGTTTGTGTTTGTTTTATTGCTGTCATCCTTCTCCATTTAAATGTTATTCCAGTAATTGGGAAAGGGAATTTTATTGGGAAAATTTTGCTTCTAAAGATTTAGTGAATGCAAATTGAACATTATTAAAAATGTTACTATTGAAAAGGAACAGAAAAATTATCTCTGAAAAAGTGCAAATTCATTTGCATCTTTGTTCCTCTTTAAGATCCAATATCCAGCAAGAAAAAAATGTGGTTTTATTGTTTGTTTCCTTTTATTTTAAGGAGGGAAAGATGACTGCTTTTGGTGTTACTTGCTTAGAGAGTCCAAAGCTTTGAGCTCAGTTTTGGAAAACGTTAAAATAAGCCCACAGGAGGTCTTGTAAAAGTTGTAAGAAATTGTAAGCATGTCTGCTGAGTCAATTACATGAGATAAATTGCCACGGTAAGGCTACAAGGTTCCAAGCTTGCTATTTGCTCTCTGCTGTCTTTAAACCCATTCATTTCTGCTTTTGATTTCACGGCAGATAAATACATGTTTTGGGAGGAAAAAAAAAATACACTAATTAAGACAAAATAATAGTTAAAACAGAAAGAATTACCTGGATTTTTATTCATGTAATTAAAAGGAGAGTCTGGCCTATTCTTCTTTAGAGTGGTGAATATCTGTGAGAATATAGTTTAAAAATGCAGACTGGCTTTTTTAAGTTTCTCTTCAATGAGACTTAAGTGCACAAGGCAATTTTTTAAAAGACAATTTGAATTTTACTAATATAGTTATTCATATTTTAAAAATTAGATATCTTGAATCTCTGAGACCATTCACGATTCTTTCCTGTTTCTTAACCATGCAATAAGTTTCAGAAAATTATGAGAACAGTGCAAATCCAACATGTACATGCTGTAACGTGTATAGTGTGTGCTTGCTAAATCTCCCCAAATTTTGTGTCCTGTGTTCATGATGTGCAGGCCAGCTGGAGCAGTGCTGCTCCATAAACTGCCATGGTTAACTTGCCTTGAAATGCATCCAGATCAGCCGCTGGATTTTCTAGATACTTGATAAGGTGAAAAAGTCCAGTAAAATCCTTTTCCTCCTTTCCCGGCACAGTTGGGGTGGAAAGCTCAGAGAGGAGCTGGCTAAATAATTTGGTTTATTATTAGACCTGGCTGTGTTTGAAGGTGATGCTGAAGTCCTGCAGTGATTCCCAGGTGGGCAGGACTGTGCTGTGGTGCTGTGCCACATCCCCTGCTTCCCAGTGTCACTTGTACTCCATCACATGAGGATCCTGTCTTTCAAGTTACCCTGCCAGAAGCTGCCAGGTGCCCTCTTACTTAGCAAGAGAGCAGGGCTGTGCCAGCTGTATGATGAGGTACCAGGTGTCTGCAGAGGGTGGGTCCTGGAGTATCTCCACGGGTGGCTGGGGCTGTAGCTGTCCCACATCTCCTGCTGTGCCTGGGACAGCACATATTTGGCCAGGTGTGAGGTCCCCCAAGAGCAAGCTGAACTGTGCCCACCTGCAGAGAGGACTGGCCCCCAAAAGAAGGAGCGTGGAGTTAGGGGTGTCCACAGCAGTGGGTGGGCTGCTGGTGGTGTGGGAGCCTGTGATGTGTAAGAGAAAACATCAGTGGGACGGTAAGTTCTTCCCTCAGGGGGAGGGAAGGGAAAAGGTCCCAGCAAGCTTGGTGGACACTTGAGGAGATCTCTTCAAAAACAACTGTAAAGAGACTTGTCCTCTGACATTGACATCCTGTCTGGTCACTGCCCATGAAGAGTGATCTGTGGCATCATCTGGGCAAGACCTTAGAGTATCTCTGCAGGAGAACATGAGTTTATCATAGTTTTATATTGGGTTTCCCTCAGCGTGTAACTGGATGCATTAACAGTGACATGATCCCGGTGTGACCTGGACTTTAATGGGTTTGAACTTGGAACTGTTCAAACATTAAGAAAAAGCCCTCGCTCCCTGCATGTATTCAGCAGCTGCTTTTTATATGCAGAACCCAGAGCCACAAAGGTTCACTGGTGGTGCATTGTCAACTTTCAGATGAAAAGGACTAAATAACTGCCAAAAAAGCTGGGCTATTTCTCTCCGATGCAGATGTGTGACTGCCAGGACATGCATACATCAAAAGGACAATGTGCCTCTGAGCAGTTAAAAACCTACTGCTTTGTTTTGTTTTGCTTGAGGCAAAAAAAATGTCAAGCCCCTCAATCTTGGGAGAGGGTTTTTGCTGTTAATGTGTCCTTTGCACAGAGCTTGAGCCCACAAGACAGGATTTGGGGCTCGTTTCCTACCCCTCTGCCGCTGACTCACTCCGTGGCATGGGGACTGTTTGTTCTGGACAAAGCTTTCTTGGGATTTTTTTTTTTTGACTTTGCACGCTGCCAGCTGTGCATGATGTACCATCCAGAATATGCTCTTTATCCTATGTCAGACCTTAACTGTGGCAACAAGGCGGTGATTTGATTTTCCTGTCTGCAATGAGAGCCAGATTTGCCCCTTGCCCTCCAGAGGGACATTGCAGGTTAGGTTATCTGGCTGCTGTGTGCTCGGGCAGCTCAGAAAAGTACAAATTGTTCCTTTTTTAAAAAAAAAAAACCACAAACCCAAAGCAAAAAACTCCCCAAAAACCCAACAACAAACCAAACAAACCCTGCAAGGCCTGGTTTTTTTGCAGTTTTGGAAAGGTACCCCATTCCTCTCCTGCTCCAAGCCGCACACCTGAAGCAGTTTCTTTACCAAGTTTCCGCTTGAAAGGAGTTCCATTTACAAAGCGATCAGCTACCTGCAAACAGATGGGCATAAGGGAAGGCCTCATCCCAGCCTGGGCTCGTGTTTCACATGGAGCTCTGCAGTAATGATGCACAAGTTAAGTCACCTGCCAGCAGAGCCATTCCCATGGAATGATGATAGAGCGACCTGGAGTAAAGATGTCTCTTTGGAGAGCTGTTGACAGATTTACTGACCACCAGGTCAGACGACATTGCCCTTTCTTTTTGGTATTATGAATTACTATGCATTGAGTTTACTTATTAAATTGTTAGCAAGTTGTGTGGTACCGTGTCCCTGTGGTGTCACCAAAGTCACCCTGCCCCACCCCTTCTCCCTCCTCCCCAGCTCTGCTCCCGGGAATCCATCTCCTGCTCTTCCAGAGTCACAACAGTGTTATGTTTCCTACATAATACTTACCTTTAACTAGGGATGTAAATCCTTAGTCTACAGACTTTTGATTCAGTTTTTTTCTTAAAACATTAATGAGCTTTTTAGGTTTTTTTGGGGGGAAAAAAATTGCCATTGATGGTGACATGGTATAAAAATGTAGCAGCTAAAGCATATGTTCTGTTGGTTTGCTTTGTCTTATAGGAACATCATTTTTGCACATCACTATTAACAATGCAAACACCCTGAAATGCTAATAGCACTAGTAAGCTTTTAATTCCATGGAATTTATTGCTTGCTGTATTTCCATGAATTTATAACGCTTTGATTCTTAAGAGCCCCATTTAATCAGTTTTGCCTGGCACAGAACATAATAAACAACTTGCTGGTGCTAAAGTGCCACGTGGGGGAGGCTGCTAACAAGAAAGTTAAATGCTTCTGCCACTAGCAGTTTCTTCGCTGTATTTTTCATGAGCTGTTACTACCAGTAATGTACTTTGCTGGCTTTAGAGCCGTGGTTAAACACAGTGACAAACCCAACAGTGCTCCAGCGCTGTAAACACCCAAAGCAATGCCATTTTTGTTCAGAGCTGCAGTTTAAACCAGACTTGAGACTCAGTGGCATTTTATGGTGATCAGTTTTTTTTTTTTTTCCCCAAAGGTCTCACTTTTCTTGCTAATATGGGGCTTTTAGGAATAACTAGTGAGTGATATTGATCAAAAAAAAAAAAACCAGTGTGGGGAGAGAGGGAGAGAAAAAAAGAATTGAAATACCTTAAAAACAATTTTTGTTTGTTTATGCTGTTTGACCATCATAGTACAAAAAGACTGTCTTAGTAGAAAAATACCAGATTATCAAGTGCTTTAAAGCAGAAAATGTCATTTGAGTCTCAAAACTGCACCAACTTTGTATAATTACCCTTTTAATTATCCCCAGTGGCCCATGAAATTTGTAAAATAGAGCACTGAGAGTTTGATTTACTTACATGTTGCACTTTAGTGTTATGCTCTTAATGAATATTGTTTAGTACTAATGTCAAGCAGAGATTGCTGAGTGCTATAGAGAGGTGCATGCTGCAGAGCTGGGTATTCAGCAGGGAATTGTGGAAACTCCACCTTAAATGAAGAGTATCTATGTATCTAAAGCAATATGCTATAATTTTTATTGCTTGAATGGAAACTTATATTGATTTTATCCTCTGCATGCAAAGTAGTTTACTATATTTTCTTTATTTAACCATGCCAGAGAATGAACCATTTTTAGGGCAATTATTTGTTTTTGTGTCAGCATCTTCCTTGTTATGGAGAATAGTTACATCCTTCCTCTAAAAGACCAGAACTTGGAAGCAAGCTCTTTAATTTGCCCTTAGGACCTAACTGGTTTATCCTCTGGTAATGGAAATAACAGTAATCAATATTTGATGTGGGGTTTCTGTGGGGTATCCAAATAACATTTATTGCCAAGAAATTGCTGGAATGAGCTTGTGGGAAATGTAATCCAAAGTGTGGTCTGAAAACCCAGCTAAATTTAACAGGCATCCTCAAAGGTGAATGGAAACATCAGTGAACAGTAAGAGTAAAAAGAAAGAAAGCAGATCCTGAAGGGTTGGATAATAAGATGTAATAGCTGGTGACCTCTAAATTATTGGTACAAATCTGAGCGAGGTGGAGACTCAGCGGAAAGTATTTGCATTTGAAAATGGCCATAAAATGCTTTCAAGTGATGGTCTGATCCTCAGGGTCTATCTGCTGACAAGTTGGGAAGATTGGATACTCTGGGTGAATAGAAGGATGGGCTGCCTTCCTCCTGTCTCACTTTCTTCGTTCCCCTTTTGTATTTAGCAAGTGTTAAGAGCACTGTCAGGTGCTGGTACGGGAGACTGGACCAGTGGTACAGCTACCTTGGCATCTCTAAGAATGTACATGACCAGTTACCTCCAGAGAAAGTGGAAAGTCTGAGGTTTTACTTTTCCTTCACAAGTTTTGTTCGTGTTTCCCTGCATTTACTTCTGTGACAGTGTTGGTACTGTTCTTACCTAGCTGTGAGCTGGTTTCATGATTCTGCTGAACTCACAAGATTGCAGCATGGCTTCACATTTCACAGATCAGTTGTAAAAACTCAGCTCGTAATTTGTTTTTCCAATTCGTGAATATTTCTGTACATTTGTCATTTATGTTGTTGATATATAAATACTGTAGTTGGAGGAGAGAAACAACAGCAAACCAATGATTTTGCAACTTTCATATTGTTCAGAGAAAATCTGAGCCTAAATCCAACCTTTAAATGAGCAACAGAAATCTGTTTACATCCCAAGGACCAATATTTTAGAATATAATTTTTTCTTAAAGTAAGAGTGAAGTGTTTGGTGTACAGCTGAAATTTGGCAAGGCAAATTCATGTTAATTGTTTATGGATGCAAATTTCAGGGAGCTGATTTCTGGAATTCTGAAATTTGAATTTATTTATATTTGAAAATATCTTGTTTGAAAGAAGCTGAAGGGAACAACCTATGAAGAGGCTAATTAAGCATTTCAGTATGATGCTAAGCACAGTGGGGCTCCTTTTTTGTTTGTCCTGAGGCCCCGCAATAATAAACAAAATAACTGCTAGTAATTGGGAGGCTTGGTTTGAAGCCGTGCTGACTGCAGGGCACAGGCAGTGTCAGTTTTCAGTAAGTGCATCAAGGCTGACCTTGAACTTGTGTGTGCTGATAAGAGCAGTGCAATAACCTGGTCGTACCCAGAGCTGGTTGGACGCTCAGCACTGCTGGTTGGCTTTGATGGCGTTTCTTTTTTCCTTGTCTCGTGCCCTTCTTTGGCCAAGGGCTGGATGCTCCAGGCTCTCCTGATGCAGAGAGTCACCTCAGCAGCACCACACGTCACCCTGGTGCTCCTTGTGCCAGGAAAGCCCTGTCCACTTTGGCAAGGGACCACGAGAAGATAACTTTGCGTAACAGAAGTGGTTATTTTGGCTCTGTTAGATTCCATGTGGTAGGTTTGCTGTCTCCTCTACCACTGTGCATGGGTGCATCACTCCCTTCTGCTCCTACAGCTTTTTAAATGTGTGTGGTATCGCATCACACTCTGGCCTTAATGTACCGGGAGATGGTAGAAGACAGTGTATTTGTCTGGTTTTTTGCTATTGAAAGGGTTGGAAGTTTGCCTGCAAGCCAAATTGCATGGCAGGAGATTACAAAACATTTAGCTTCCAAATCTGATTTTCTCCCTTGTGAATTTTTCTTGCTTGCTGAAAGGCAAGATTCATCTTGACCAGCCCAGACTGAGGTGGAGCTCATAACCACACTGGAAAGCATCTTGTGGCTTGGAAGAGCAGCTGTTTGGAAGGAGAACAGTTTTTCAGGAGCAGTCAGGGTGCTTTCAGTTCTCACCCCATCTCTCTTCATACTCACGAGCGTTGGTGGGACATGGTGACAGCATGGACTTGTCACTGGGTGTTTAATGAGGGTAATAATTAGTCATGATGGTGCCCCACCACAATGGATGGTTGCAAGTTGCCATTGCAAATCTTGCATCCAAGAGATCACCTCTGTATTTCATTTTGTGTCTAGGCATCAAAATTCGGGCTAGAGCTTGTGGCACTTTAGGAGCCACTGAGCTGTTCTTGTTATGGTTCTATAAAAATGAATAAAAAATCCAAGGAAAAGTAGAAAAAGGCTAAACCCCAGTATATTAACTCAGTGTTGTACTTCTGCAGTAGTCTGGCATCACAGATACGGACTGAAATGTAAACTCTCACCTTAGAAGTAATGAAAAATGAGGGATGTTTCTGAAAGGCAGTTTTACTGCAGTCTAAACTTGGAAGCATGAAGTGGAAGGTTAAGAAGAACACAACTCTCTGAACCTCATGGTTAGACTCACATTTGGCCACGCAGCTGAGGAGGCGCAAGGGAGCCAAGCCAAAACCATCACAGAGAGCCCAGATCACTGTAGGCATTCTTGTTTCAAAATTGGTAGGAAATGGTTTTCTTAGAAAAAAATGGAATTGATGTTCTTTTTTTTTTCTTACTTTAGGAGCCAGTTTTCTGATCTCCAGTTCATATTATGAATTTGTACTGGCCTCGAATTTTAGGTCTTCATTTCGCTATTTTTCATGAACTGTAGTTTGTACATTTGTTGGCAAATTGTCTCTTTTTGCAATCCTGCACATCTCTTGCTTTTAAGCAAATAAGGGAGTAAGGAAGAAAACTGTGTTGTGTCAAAATGCTCTTTAGATCCCTTTGCATATGCTTTTGCATATTCTTGACCGATCTTCCTTTGTTTTCAGTGTTTGTAGCATTTTTCTTACACTTTGTGCAATCATTAGCATTAACAGGGTAACAGGAGTGTAACAAGGAGAATATACTCCAGAGGGTATCACCTAATTTCCCTCTGAAGTGGAAGGAAGTTGTCCAAATGGCCATGTGCTGTGATTTGCCAGCATTAGGACTAGTTTTTGACTTCTTGTAGGGTAGGGTAGGGTAGGTTAGGTTAATCTGTCCTGGGGCCTACAGTGAATCACATTGGATTGCATATGCCACAGATACATAGGTGCCACCTTTAAAAGTGCCAGTAAGATTCTGAGGCACCTTATCCAGCCAAGAGCAAGAGGTACACGAGATAAAAGAACCATTTGCCCCTGCAAGAATTGTGCATTCACATGATTAGTGAGGCGTGGTATTAAATTATTTGAGCTTTGTGCATAAATATATACTGAGAGAAGCTTTGTAACTGGGGACTTTGGCTAGAGTTTTCTTCTTCATGGGCCAAATGCTCTGCTGCAGATAGGGCTAAGAGTACTTTGGTGGAGCAGGTGAAGAGCTGGTCCTCCTTGTGTGTGTGTTGCACTGTCCCACACCCAAAGAAATGCCTCCTCATGTTTTATAGGTGGACTTTGCAGCTTGATTGGAAATAGAAACACAGTAAACAGCAACTGTGTCTCAGAAATATCCCCAGCAACACAAACTGTCACTATTTCAGCTTCTCTCCAAGGCTGCTTCTTAGGGGGCTGATCTGCAGCTATATAAAAGCACGGTAACATAAGCTGCAGCACCAGCCCTGGAAAATCTTGTAGTACAGCTAACAAATATCTGCAAAACCTTGTTTGTATGTATGTGCGCTTACGTTTAAGATGCAAACTTGTATCTGAGTGTGCTCGGCTCCCCGCAGTATATAGCTGCAAAGCTATTTTGAACATCTTGGGAAAGATGGGTTTGTGGTCTGATTTTCTTTTTTTACTGTGTTTTTCTCCCCCGATGATGTTTATTAACATCTTCCCTGATGTCCAGCTACAAGGGATGGGCGCATAAAAGTTTACATGAAAATACATTTCTCTGTAAGTGCTCTCTACCTGTGATTCTTTTACAGCTTTAACCAAAACCAGTTTGATCCTGTTTCATCCTTTACCCCTCAGAGCTGATAGAGGGATATTTCACTTTCATCTACAATTCACCTTGTCCTTTCCATTTCTCACTTTGGTTTGCTTGTTGATTTGAAGCAGCGGGGTGTGACCAGCCCTCAAAGAGCCCTGCTGGGAGCCCACTGCCAGGGCAGCACCCTGGCTCACCCTCGGGATAGCAGGAGGCACAGCCCTGGCTCCTGCTTTTCATTCCAGCTTCTTCCGTGTGAGCACACCAGCACATCCAAAGGTCTCCTTGCTGACCACTAGTGACTCGAAGCACTGAAACAGGAGCTGGGAGTCAAGGCTGATGGTTATCTCTTCTGCTTCACTCCCTGAGCCGGGACCTGCAGCCAGGCTCTCCGGACGTGGTTCAGTGCATTCGGGGACATGCTGGACATGAAGGCTTGGCCTCTTTGATGAAAGAGCTGCCGGTGCCTGAGGCAGCTGGCACCTCTTTGGGCCAGTTGTGTTCTGTGCAGCAAAGAGCACAAAGAGGGCAGGTGGGAATATGGAGGGAATCTCGTTCGACTGAGCAGAGGAAGATGGAAGGGCTGAGCTCCAAGGCTGACTCTGTGTCTCTGGGGCTGAGAGAGGAGTGTGTGGGACAGCAGCGCACCTCCATCTTCTCACTCCCACCCCTTTTCCTTAAGGATTTTATGATGCCCTGTGAGTCTGGAGACACACCTGCCAGCCAGCCACCTTGCAAGGGCTTTGTTAGGGACAGGACTTTGGTCAGGAGTTTATGTTCTTGTCCAGCTTACTTCAAAGTGCGAGCTAACGAGGTGCTGTTATAATTATTTCAAAGCCGTTTTGGAGGAAAAGCTGTTCTAACTGGTTTAGTTTTACTGCACAGCCATCCCCTGACCTGCCTTGCTTTTTGTCTCTTTAGCTCTGTCCCCTGTCAGAGCTGGAGTATGTAGGGCACACCAGCACATCCCTAACCAAGGCAGTGAAACTTACGGACACTGAGATTCCAGGATCAATAGATGGATTTCAGGCAAAATCCTTGTTCTTGAAACAAATCCTGCTGGTTGGGTTGAGTCTGGTGTGGTTTGACAGGGAATATCTTGATCACCATTTCTAAGGATCTTTGCCCTGCCTCTAAAAACAAATGTACCAAACACAGCAGTAAAAACAGGCCCAACCCAGTGTTATTTGTCTGGTTCCTTTCCTTGATGGAGTTTCCCCCTCTGCAATGGAAATAATATCTTTGCAACACTGGATGTCTTAGATTCAACATGAGATGTTTTCAAAAATCAGTTTGATACTGTGTTCTCTGGTAGCCCAACTCCATTACAAACCAGTTTGAATGTAGCTATGTGTAAATAGAGCTGAAAGATTGTCTTTCTTATCTCTTTTACTTAATCCCAGTGTCTGTAGGCTGGAGCTCCAGCAGGTTCTTAGGTAGTTTGGGAAGAAAAATGTGGGAGTTGTGCTAAGCCACCTGAGAAGGAACTGCAGCCAGTACAGCCAACAGCCACATTTAACCTCTGGTACGTCATCGTAACGCACACTTCAAGAGTGGTAATTATTATTTCTGGTACCCTAAGCAGGGAATGTGTACTGTCAGCTGGTGTGGAAACAAATCAAAAGACAGTCCTTTTCCTAACCAATGAAAAAGGAAATACTTTTTCTGCTTAATTTCTACTTAAAAGGAAAATGATTTTTAGGAACTGTATTTTTTTTCCTATGGTTACATTTTATTTCCCTTCACCCACCTTTCCCAGAATCTTCTGTGTAGCTAAATCCAGTAAAATAACGGCAGCTGCAAAGCTAAGAGTAAGGCCAGGAATAGGTTCCAAGTACATATTTACAGCTGCCCTTCTCAAAGCATCCTGTTTCCTCCAACACTGAGTCTGTTCTCCATGAATCAGACCTTTTGGAGATAGAGGGACCTCTCTGAGGTGTCTGGGTTTGAGGAGGTTTTTGTGTTTGTGAGGATGGATGCATGTCTCTACACAACTGGCCATCAAAGCTGTGACTTTTGTGATTCTTCTTACTATTGTTATTAACATTTTGTCTTTCCTGATTATTTTGTACTACTCCTCTCCAGTGATTTCTTTCTAAAAGGCTTCTGTTGTGAGCCATTATTGTCAATGGGCTCAGCCACTGCTTCCGTGTGGTGCAGAGGAGTGGGAAGAGGGTATGACTTTGCACAAACATAGGGTTACCTCCAGCCACAGAAATCAGGCTGTAAAAATGATGAATATCTCTCTTCTGTCATCCATAGATCTGACAGTTTTGTATAACTTATGAATTAAACATCTGGGAGGTGTAGATGTATTTTTTTTTCCATTTAACAGTCACCAAAACCGAGGCCGATAAGCTGTTGAATAATTTTCAGTCATCCAGTGATGTTACAGCAAGTTTTGGAAGCAGATCCCTGCATTGTCTCTCTTAACAGAATTGTCATTAGAGCTAGTGAGATCAAGGTGGCACCTGATGCTGTGTCTTAACCAAGAGACTTTAACCTTCAGCTCCATGTGGAACAGACAGGACCTTTACGGCAGAGGCCTCATCGAACAGATCCTGACAAAGTAAACAGCGTGACACTTAATTTATCTACCCCAGAAACATGAAGGGCTCAGTCGACCTGATGGGATCTGTGGTTCCAGGGAGTCTAGGTATTTAAAATGTGATGCTCAGCCTGCTAAGCCATCCCCTGCAGCTTTCCTTAGTGCATAAGATATGAAAAAAATCTCCTGTCCTGCAAAACAGATATTAAATTGGATACTCTTTCACCCTGCCACGATAAGAAACGCGGCAGAGAGAGGCAGGAAAATGGAATGCTGCTTAGAAAGAAAATATATTTGAATCTAACATAAAAATTGGTGAGATAGGAGGATTTTCAGAGCTAGTAGCAATCCCCTCCCCAATGAGTTGCTGAAAATTCAACTCTCCCTGTAGTTTTTGCACTGGATTGTGAATAAAAATGGTTGTGATTGATGAAGCGTTTGGTGTCTCACTGTAAGTTGGTCAAGAGGGACTTCTAAATCACCCAAATGAAATATTGCATTATCATGAACGGTAACATGTAACTGTTAAGTATGCCGTTGCTTATCATAAGCTCAGACTCCTCGGAGCTCTACCCAGCAAGGAATCTTTGTGAGCATTGGAGCAGAGAGTCTCCACACAGCCTGGCAGTGCCACAGGTCCCCTTCCCTTCCCGGTTTATTTTTGGGGTTTGAAAGGAGAAAAAGGCAACGTGCCTTTGTTTGCTGAAGGCCATGGACCCATTAGTCAGGTTTGGAAAGCCTTGGCAGTGGGTTATTCCCTCCTGTATAGGGCTCATTACAGAGTTGTGTTGCACATTGGGTTTTGGGTTTTTTGCCTAAAGCTTTTTTTACCAGTGCTGTGCATGGGATGATAGGTGAGAAAACAAAGCTGATGTTTCATGGGAAACCAGAAAAATAGCATTAGGGAAAAAAAAGTGATTTCTACTTTCTTTATTGACACAAAGAAGTGGCTGATGTTGTTCCTATTAAAAAACAAAACACTTCTAGAGAGCCACAGCTCCCATTGGAAAGCCCTGTATTCACAGTATGACTAAAAGCCAATCCAGTTGGGCTGAAGTTTTCTATGTCCAGAACTTTCCACGAAGGCCTTGGCAGCTCTTTCTCAGAAAAGGATTAGTGTAATAGATGTTGCTTGGCTGACTGAGAACACAAAACACCAGTTAGCCAAGCAGCCTTAGCATTTTCCATGTTTTAGGTCTAAAATGTGGAAATGGGGAGGGAGGTCATGCTTAAGTCCAGGATTTTGCTTTGGCTATACCTCCACATCTTGATCTCGGATTGGCCAAGCTACAGGTCTCCAAAAATGCTCCAAACTGAATTGAACTTTGTAGTTCCCTGGAATGGCCAAAAAATGTAAGCAACCCTCAGTATGAGATAGGTGACATGCTCAGGCAGTCATGGTTCATTTCTCTGGCTTTCTTGTCCCTGTCTGCTCGTTTTCCTGCTTCCGAGCTGGCCATGTCTCCTCTCTATTCAAATCAGGCGGCTTCCTGTGCTGGCTGGGGGGCAGAGAGGAAGAGGACGAGGCAGTAGGTGGGGAATGGTGCCATCCACCTGCCTCCCACTGAAGTCTTTTACCTGCCTGTTTCCATGTCTGTGCTCTAGCACGTGGGAGCTTGGTGACTTCTCAGAGAAGTGGTGCTTGGAGTTGCTCACCGTGGTAGATCAGTGATGTTCCTTGTTTTCAGGAGTACCCTCAGGAGTTTTGGATTTTTTTTTTTTTTTTTTTTTTTTTTTTTTTTTTTTTTTTTTTTTTTTTTTTGTCATATAATTTGGATTGTGGCAGAACGCTCAGCAAGGGCAGAGACAAATGGCAAAAATTTGTCAAATTCACTGAAAACAAGGTAATTGGGATGGGACGTGGTAGGTTGGGTGGTGTAAGTGGTGACGCCTGTACAAGTATGCAAGTATCATACTTTGAAATACTAGTAGTTTAATCAGTGTAAAGTTAGAGGAAAGTGTTCCATGTGTGTCAGTCTTGGATCCTGTTGGGGTGAAGTAATACTGCACAGGTGTTGGAGGAAGAAAAGGGAGATGAAGCTGGGCCTGCACTGGTCCCCCCATGAATAGTAACGTTAATTCATGAACCTAAACTGAAACAGTTGTTAAACTTTTATCTGAATCGGCAAGCTTCACATTTTCTTAACAGATTCTGTGGCTACTAATTTATTACTGCCATTTAAGAAACAGACATCTGTCTGACATGTGCCATGTAGTTCAGTAGGTCACTAGTGACATCATCCTTAAAATCGTTATCTTTGCAAACGGTGCATTTTGCATAAAAGCTTTTATTTATAGTCAGCCATTAAAATTGGGACCTGATATTTACTTTTCTTCTGATTAGGTTAAAGAGTGAATATGAACAAAAAGTACCCGCCTGTTAGCACCAAGCAGTTGGCAAAGTGTGCTATTCACATGCAGCCTTTCTAAAGGAATTACGTTGAACTACTGTGGGCTTAGATCTTGTGTGTTAGTTAATGCATTTGGTTTTTTCACTGCTAAGACTGGATTCATGTCACAAGGGGTGTATTTTATTTGTTTTTGTTCTTTATAGGTTCTTGTTCTCACTGCTGAGCAGGTGAGGGTTGTACTGGAAGTGTTAAGACTTGTAGAGAAGTGCTGTGTTACAGGATGAGGAGACTGCTGGGGGGCTTGGTGGGTCTCTCCTCCTTTGCTCTGAGGTTACAGTAGCAGGAGGACCAAGGCACTCCAGGCTCTTAACGGTGTGTGTGTGTGTGTTTCGCAGGGCCAAATTCTGAATCGTCCCATTGCCCAGCCCCTGACAGGATGGGTGTTTGACCCAAGGCAGGGGGATGTACTCCTTAGTGCATCCCTCTAGAGCGTGTAAGGTCGTAAGTAACAGATGAGGTCCCCCAAGGATGACTGAGTTGCACTGTAGGTTGCCACCACCCAACTGTGATCTCTGGGCCATGGCTTACACAGCCCTAAAGGGCCAGACACAACTGCTCCCTGCAAGGATCAGATTCTTGGGGTGTCCATGAACTCTTCTCCCACATTTCCTCCTCCTCCTGTCCTGCCTTGTCCTTGATATCAAAGGTCATGTTGAATCTTGTACTCTGTGAGTGCTTAAAAATAGTGAACATGAGTGCTGGTAACCTTTCCATCCCAGTTTTCTCCATGAAAGCTCCGAGGTGGTATGGGGTTACCCCCAGCCCAACAGGGTGGGCTGGGCAGGATCAGAACCTGCTCTAAGGGAGCCCATGGGCTTCTTGCTGGGAATGCATGAAGGGAGAGAAGAACCCTTCAAGACTGAGTGGCAGCTTAATAACGGTAATAAAAATTATTTTTTACCAAAAATTATGTATTACCAGTTGGCTGAACTGCACAGCATACTTTCTTATTATTAGATAGGGCTGGGTTGTTTTTTTTCCCCCCAGATCTTACTGCTAAGATCACTGGCCCATTTCAATTTTTATTGAAACAAATAAACCTAATAAAAACACTTATGCTGAGAGCTGAAGCTCCACAATAGAAAAAAAAAAAATTACTCGGTATTGAATTTATTGATTTATTTATTTACTCCAACTGGAAAATTGAGTATTGTGTTAATGTATTTTATAAGAATCACGGTGCTCGATGAAATGGCTAATTTATTTTAGCGTATACATAAATAGCTAGCAATTTTCAGTGAGACAGGCTAATGAAAATGATGCCATGAAATTGTCTATACTATGAGGAGTGATGGAGTCAAGTTATTATTGGTTGAGTGCCGCGACGTAGTGAACTGGCCATCACGTCTTTGAACTTTTGAACTGCTACTTGGTCGTGTGATTTATTGATTTTGCTATCAGTGTGTTAACTTTTTATTTTTGTTGTGGGGGGGGTCGCACACGCAGCACGGATGAGTAACGCGCTGTGTAATTTCATAGATGTTTAGGTTAAACAAGATGGTTGAAAAAATTAAAGCGTGTTAAGGGGGAGCAGGGTTACGCCATGTGGAAAGGCAGAGAGATGCTTGTAGGTACCATTAGATGTCAACACTGATGTTCTGATTGCTGCGGATTAGCCGAATACAAGTGAACTTGGCAGGGTAAGTGTGCATCATCTTTGTCAGAGAAACGCTGCCTTTGTTCTAAATTAAGTGCGTGATCTCATAGCAACTTTGTTTGCCTATCTACCTTCAACCTCTCCTCGTGCTGTGTCTTATCTCGGCGGTGCCTGGTACGGGCAGAGCATCCACGCTCTCCTGCAGCCCTCGCCAGAGGCGCGCTCCATGTTGCCGGCTGTTGCTCGACGGAGGATGCTCGCTGGTGGTGCGAACAGCTCAACAGCTCGTGTTGGACTGTTGTACCGGAGAGCTGCCCCCATCCGCAGTCCCCCAGACGTGTAAACTTGTTTCACCCTCTAGCTGTGATCCCCTCGCAGGCTGGCCGTACTGCTGAGCCTCCGCACGCCAGCGGCTGCCTCGTCCCTCGGTGTGAGGAGATGCTACACTTGTTGTTCTTGGTGATTTGCTTAGGACGTGGAATTCAGGCATTAAAACAATATTGTTTGACTTACAGTGTTTTCTTGCTGCAGAACTTTTCTCTCGACTGTTCTGGTACGGGACCCTTTGCATGGCGGCTCCTCTGAGCTCTGTTTCTGATTAAACTGACTAACTTGACACCTGCATTTTACAATTTGCTTAAAGTGCTTTATCCTGTAAAAGCAGCGATTTCAAAGCTTTAAAGCCAGCAGACTTGCAGGGGTTTGCACAACTTAGCTCATCCCACCAGTTCCCTGAGATTGTGCAAAATGCAACTGGACTTTTCTACTCTACTTGACCCCTGCTTTCAAAATTGCAATTTTAGTGTCTGTCCTTCCCGTCCCCACTAACCCCTTTTCTCTGCTGTGGATCTCGGGCAATGCATGCGAGCATTATTGTATTTTTTTCCCCAATTATGAGACTGACATGTCTTTATTTGGATATTAAAAGTGCTTCCCCCCCCCTTTCCCCACTGCGACCCGAAGTATTTCCAACAGCCTCGCGGTGAGCAATTGGGAAGCTGGTACCACTTGCCTCTCCCCCTCACCCCCCTTTGCCTCCCCATTCTTTCTATTTTTTTTTAAGATATATTTTTTTTAATTTTTAAGAGATTGGCTGTTTAAGCCAGAAAACAAAACTGGTGGGAAAAGGCTAAAAACAGGAATGACACCAACACCATTAGCAGGGGGGGAAAGAAAAAAAAAAAAATTCCATTTCATTGCAACTCTGTTATTGTTTACTTTGCCATACACATCCTAATATGGTTACCTCCCTGTCAAAGCGGCCGAGCCGGGCTGAGGGGCCCCCTCGGGGAGACGCTTCCAACTGCTGCTCAGACAATAAGAAACAAACGGCGCAACTCCACAAAAGGGCTGCCCGGAAAATAAGTGTCAAATAAATCCTGCCGAACTCTTCCTTTCCCGGCACCCGGCCCCCGCCGCGTGTGTGCGTGTGTGTGTAACCTGCGCGGTGCCCGGCGGGGCTGGGGGGGCGGCTCCCGCGGATCCCCCCGCGGCCGGGGCCGGACGGGGCGCGGCGGGAGCGCTCCGCGGCCGCGCA
>WEKY01049427.1:1686664-1696664 GCA_013390045.1 Picathartes gymnocephalus
TTTTTTGAGCACATATTCCTCTTAGCGGCTATGAATTTCTATGAATTCTAAATAAGCTTTTCTAGGGATGAAACGTGCGGGGTATTTTTACACGAGGATTTCAACTTTTCGGTTGACATAATCCGAAGGTACCACAGCCTTCTCTGCGACTGTTCGAGTGCTTCCCTGCCCTGCAAGGAGTTATCATATTGCTTAAACCAGCCCTTTATGCCATCATTTTTCTTTTTTTATTCATTTTTAAGCCTGTATGTTGCTCAGCTTCAGTGGATGCTTTTCTTCTCCTCCAAACTGAAATGCTCTCAGGTTTTGCTGTGCTTCTCGGTTTGTTTTGAACACGTAGGAAAATATTAATACAGAGCAGTGAAAAAGAAACAGTTACTTGTCTTCCGTTCAGGGCAGTCGGCAAACCTGTCCACTTCTGTGCCGGGAAGTACAGAGAGCAAATCCATAATTCAGTGCAGGAGCAAATGAATTCACAACGATGCATAGGATGGGTATTATGTAACTTAATAAGAAATGTGGTTTTGATCGTGGGAGCGGACGCTGCTCTTGTAGGTATAAATATCAAATCTAGGTAAGTCTGTGGAAGAGCACTTTCCTTCCAGTCTGCATTAAGCAGCGTTGTCTTCAATCCCTAATTCTTATGGGATTTTGGGAGGGAAGCAGCTTCTTCCTAAATTGAGTATCATTCAAAAAATCTTTTAAATACCTGTTGTGTCCTTGGGTGCTTAATTGACTCTCCTTCTTCCTGTCTCTGCTGCCTGCTTTCCCCAGTTATTATGGGATCTCTAGATGTATTTTTTTTTTAGGAAGTCTCATTTCCAGAGCAAATCTGGATAGCAAAGCTGTTCTTTTTTTTTTTTTTTTTTCCTTTCCCCCTCCACTAAAATACTATTTCTCACATATTACTGGAAATTTCTTTTCTCTGCCTTTTTATTTATTTTTGTCTTAAGCTGTGCAGCCTGACCTGTGCTAATCAGAAACTCTTTTTAAAATATAAGACCAAGTCAGATAATGTAAATAAACTTTTGTACCCCCAAACTTTTATCCTATAAAACCGGGATTGATTTTTCATTAAAAAAACCCAAAACATTGCAACTCACTAATGGTAAACACAAATAAATGTGTTTTGTAAAATCAAAGAGTGTCTTTTTAAACACATTTCTGGTTTTTGCTTTTTGGGCCTTGTAGGGGATGATAGGAATTAGTAGCCTTTAATTAGACGTGGAGATATTCACATTTTACAGGGATTTATGTTAGAACATGGAATGGCGGGTGGCTTGTTTCCTCATTATGAATACTCCCTGCACATAATGAGGTTCATCATTAGTTGATGGAGTGAATTTGCCCTAGCTCTACCTTGAAAGGCACATAATTTACATACTACTTCAGAGCTTAGGCTTTAATGGATTCCTCGATGAATAAAATGAAAAGCTACTTTCTTTAAATTTTTGAACAGTGTTTTGATAATACGGATTTAATAAGACATTCCATTTCCTTGTTAAGTATATTTGAAAGTGCATTCCCAATTTTAGCACAAAATATACTTCCCTATGTTGCTTTCTATAATATTAGGTAATACATAAGCAAATACATACTAGTGTAAACATTTTTTGGGATGTAGAGAGGTTATTTTGTCCCATGTGTGTGAGGTGACACCGGACTGCTTTGGCCTGATCCCCAAGCACAGCAGAGCTCACCTGCACTGTTAAAATACCACAGAGCAGACCTGCTCCCCTGTTAAAGCTCGTCTGCCTGAGGAGCGTTTTAACTGTGTGTTCGCTGTGTACATTTGCAGTGACGGATCTTTGGAAATGTGTTGCTGGCTGCCAGGCTGACAGTGACAAACCCTCCGGTCCCACCTCCCTATTTATTTTAATGAGACGAGAACAGCAGAAACTTCTCTGGTGCAGTTCCACCTCTGGAACTGCTGCGTAGATGTGATTAGATTAGAGTAAATTGAATTGTAGGCTGCCTGATGTGTTATCATGTCATCAGCTTACTCCAGCCCTGGTCTACAGGGTAGAGTTAGCGAGACGTCCTCATCTTCCTCCTCCTCCTCCTCCTCCCTCGGTGCGTGGGTGGGGGCCGTGCGTGTCCTGTGCGTGGGGCAGGCTGGGCACAGCCAGCACCTCTCCCCACTGACACTTGCCACTGTGGTGGTGGAGTTGAGAGGCAAAAAATACGAAGCAAAGGCTTGTTTTGATAGAACGTTTTATTACCTGAAAACGATGAGCATATATTAACATTAATAGAATAGTCTGTGTCATTCTTTTTTAGGCAATTTACCTCCGCCACAGACCTGTCTGCTTCAAAATCTTTCTCTGTTCTAAAACATATATTTGTTTAGGGAGTTTTCATTGAAGTGTACATGACAATTACAGCTGTTCATTAACAAAATTGGGTATTTGTTTTAAACTTTAACCAATCACTTTGATATGCTAATTATGGTGTAATTTAATTTGAGCCCTGTAATGATGATGCCGTTATTATGGACATAAATGATGCAGTTAAGCTGAGAGTAATCTCATTTGCATACTGTACATGCCAGTAAATTAAGCCCTTTCTTCGACTGCTTCAGCTTTAATTTTCCACTTCTTTTCACACAGCGCCTTTTCAGCCAGTCTCTTATAAGCCCACTTTGTAATAGTGCTGATGACTGTTTGATGTGGAGAGTTGCTGCACCACAATAATGCAAGACACAAGATGTAACATTTAAAGGATTCATTATCTTACTGAGTGTTGCTTTAAGAAGCTGGGATTAACAAGGGTGGAAGTGTCCTCTCTCTGGAGCCGTGCGGGTCTTCCCAGAAACAAATGCAATCTTTATTTTTTTTCCCCCTTTCTCGTGGTGTACCCTGATAGTGAAAGGGTTTCAGTAAGGCCTCATGGTATTTCTCAGGAATGAACTAAGACACTGTCAGAGCTCTGTAGTACAACATTTGACCTTCTCTGTAGGGTATTCTGTGATGCTCCACTGTTGCAGAAAAGTTATTGGATACAATTTGCAATATAATAGAGATGTGAGATACCAGATTATTTCTCATATTGGGTATGTTGGCTCCAGATCTACCTGTGTGACGTACAGCAATTCAGAATTGAAGCCTGCATTAGATTTTTTCTTTCTATTTATTTGCCAGTTTCTCCTTTCATAGCCCTTACATGAGTTGACCTTAATATCACATTAATTGCAGATTCATATTTTAAAAAATGTTGTTGTGCCTGCTGATACTAGTAAAAACTTGGGTTTTGAAAGAAGAAAAATCACCAACACCAAACAAAAATGAACTGCGTAAATGCTGACTTCAATAGTTAATCTTTTCCAATTTACCATGTTGTCATTGAGCTGAAGTATTCTCATAACACTGTGGCGTACAAAGAAATCATGTGAAATAAACAGGGCTCTTTTTATAGCTGCTTGCTATTATGGTTAGATATTTTCATAGTTTAATACCTCTGGAAGTAAAGCCCGTCTCAAGTTTTTTGCAGCAGTTGGCCTCTCAGGAAGCCATTGTTGTGTGGGTAACCAAGTTAACTAAAGATCATTATTAAAACCTCACAATCCTTTCCTTGCACAGAGTCCCATGACCAAAAATAGCTTGTGCAGTTGCCCACAAACATGCAAGTTAATAACTTCCTGGGTGAACAGTGCAAAAGCTGCTGATTTCCAAGGCACGCACGTCACCCCGGCCTCCACCCCTTCAGGGTGCGCTGCAAACAGATGGGAGGGTCCGCGCTCCCTGCCTGGCCAGCATTTAATGAGACATCAGTTTTTATGGCTGTCACCTACCTACCCTTGGTTTCAGTCCTGCATTTCTCACATGCCATCTTGTTTTCCAGCAGCCCTTCCATGGTAGCCTGGCCGTGCACGAGCGCTGGCTGGGGCCGTGCTGTAGTGAAGCGCTGCCTGGTGGTGATCTGACTGCCCTGTTGGACCTGTACCCCCTGTTTCTGGTTCTGAACCCCAGGAATCGTTCCCAACAAGCCCACTGCTCCGGCCACCATCTGCCCTGACATGTAGGATGTCAGTTCTTCTTGTACACATCTTCTGCACGTGGCTGGTGTGAGGAAGACCATCCAAGGAGATGTGTACAAACATGGTGTGTAGTGTGGGTCTTGGCTTTCACAGAGCCTTTGCTTTTCACCCATAACACCAAAGCTAAGAAGGTGACATCTGCCAGCTACTTCTTCAGGGTGGACTACATCAGTGTGCAGTGTCAAATCTTGGGGTCTGCTGCTGAAGCAAAATGTGTCCCGAAAAGGAAAGGCCTCCCCAGTGCATTTTCTGAGGCTGTCACTGTAGATGTGGGGTCCATGCACGAGGACACCCAGGAGGCAAAACCCAGCAGCTCTTCCCTTTGTGCTCAGAGCCCAGAGCTGCTCAGGTTGCTGATGAAACTGAGAACAAGCTGACTCCACCCAGGGCACAGGTAGAGAGAGAAAGGGTTCCTCACAGCACAGGGCGATGCAGACTCTGCCCAGAAACTCCATAAAGTCAGAAATTCTCCAGAATAATGTTGGAAAAATTTGGCCTTTAAAGCCCATGAAGAAGAGCTTGTGATTTTGTCTATTTTGGCAGTACTTCTATGGCTCAACCCCTTGTCTTTCCTCCAAAGTTAAATGTGTGTTGATTTAGGATGTCATTAGCTGCAAAGGTTGTGTCACGTCTGCAGCTTCTGTAGGAATGAGTATGCTGAGCATCTCTCTCGGGTCATGCAGGGATTTCTGTCCCAAGCAGACAATGCCAGTCAGATGGACTGTGAGTTGTGCTGAGACTCTCTTCTGGTGCTTGTTAGTGTTCTGTGGATGCAAAAACGCTGCAGTGTGCTGTGCAGAACTTCAGTGTTAATCTTCTTGGGAGGTAAAAATATTCTTCCAAAATTATTTCAATGCCTTGCCCTTGAAGAAATCATGTTGTAAGAGTTGTCTTCACAAAAGAGATTTCAGGCATAGATTTCCTACTATCTTTGTCCTAATGAAACATACCCTTCCTCCCCTCACAGGACCTTTTGAGTTTATTCTGGGTAAAGAAATTCATTTATGAAGATTTTCCCTTTATCATCCTCCCTCTTTAATCTGATCCTGGATTGCAATTTTCAGTAAGTTTCTCCTGCCACACTTTCTAACATATGAACCTTTTCAACCCAATCAGGTGGGAAATTAAAAGCTGCACTAGTTCTGATGATGTGCTGTGCAGCCCTGTTTGAGCATTTCTGTGTAATTCAGGATTGCTGAGTTTAAAGAAGTTTTTCACCCTGAGTAATGGTAGCTCTCTGCAGAAAGTTATTTTGGGAAGTTTTGAGCTTTGTGGGAGATGGATTTCTCTCTTTCCAGCTTTGTTTACAAACTGTTTCATTCTTACCCTTTTCCAGCAAAACAAGTGTTTCTTTACAGAAGTATTTGTGGTTGAGAGCAAAGCCACTGAACCTGTCTCTAGAATTATAACTACAACAGATTAAAGAGTAATTTATCATATGTTAATATACTTACCCCATCAAAGTCATGGGCGTCAAGACATAGAAACAAAAATAGACCTCTGATCTCTATCTCTGTAGTGTTTTAAAGCATCAAGTCTGCTATTGGTATCCGGAAAAAAAGCTCTAGGAATTTGTGATTGTATTTACCAGTAGCTAAGGAGAACAGTTGTCTGTAACTGAAGTTACCCCAAGTGCCAAAGCTGCTGTATTTTCTGTGTTTAACTGAACCAAGTTGACTTCAGCTTTCAAAGTGTGAAGATTGCCTGTTCCCACACTTGTCAGTTTGTTCTTATTTGTAAACACATCTTATCCTGGCTGTAGATGGTGCATAGGTGTCTGTGATGAGAAGCTTGGGAAGCACCTACAGATGCTTTGCTTTTCCAGCATGAAGGAGCCTCCTGCAGCTGTTCCCATTGGCAGGCGATTGGCTCACCTGGAGAGCACCCTGAAAAGGGGGATATTTTGGAAGTCCAGGTGAATCTGCCTGTTGCTGCTGGTCCCCAGTGTACACAAGCTAGTGAAAGTCAAGCAGCTGTTAGGGTTTCTTTAATCTGTGAGCCTTTAGTTCTTCTGGCTGCATGTACCCTCTTCCAGCAGCAGTTTTTCCTGTGATCAGAAGATGTGAATGTTTCTCTAAGCTGGCTGAATGGACAAAGCAATATGATGGGAACACATAGAACAAACGTGCTTCAAGCAGGACAGTGAAGTCTCTCAAGCAAAGCTGTTACAGAAGGGATTTGGGATAACACACACAGTTCAATCCCTTCCTTCGCTCCTGTTATCCCTGTTCCACCTGGGGGCTATAGGGAGCAGCAGTGTAGGTAGGAATATCCTGTCACCTGCTCTCCCCTGTGCCCGCTTCAGGTGCAAGTCTTCTGCTCTGGCTGTGTTGAATTTGACTTCACATTGGCTTTTCCTCCAAATAAAACACTTACTTTAGGATGGTCTTTCAAAAGACCATGTTCTTTTTTCCAAATAACTGCAAATTCTTGAGCTGGGCTATTTAGGTAGTTTCCCGAGACCATCACTTTGAGGAAGATGAATGAAAAAATTCTGCTTTCAGGTGCGTGGCCTAAATCAAAGGCAGCTCTGTTTGAATTCTCTGAAGTCTGTCAGGGTTTTGCCATTATTAACAGCCATATAGCCCCAGGCAATGGTCCTCTGTTTTATACAGGGGAGAGCAGTATCTTTCTGGCCCTGTGCTTTTCTGCTGCAGGGTAACAGTGTGCAAGGGGCAGCCGGAGCAAGGAGTGCTCCAAGAGCTGTGTGCTTGGTGACATGGCCTGAGCTGTCAGAGGTGGGGCAGCCACCCTGGTCCGGTGTGACAGAGCCTGACCTGGAGGCCCTCTGCCAGCTGGGGCGACTGGCCTGTGTCTCTGCAAACTCTTGGACTTTGGGACAAGCAAGAAAGCTGTGCATGAAGAGTTTCCTGGGCTTAAAGCTGGGGTGAGGCTTGCAGTGTATGATCAGCAAACCTGCCGTGCAGCCCTTCCAGCTGTGGGATATTTCATGTGTTTGTCGGTATATCCTTTGGCAAAGACAAGATTGAATCAGGGTGGGTGTGCTACAGGCTTGTTGAGGGAAGGCAATGCTAAGGAATGAGCAGCTCCTAGTGAACGGGGAGCTTTATATTCCTTTTACAGTGAAACAAATATAAAAAGGAAGAATGAAATGATAATAACCTAAATTGGTGCCAAATGTATGGGATTCCATGTGTGTGCAGTAAAAGGGAAACCCAGCTCCTGTAGTTTTCCCTTGGAAAATAATTCGTTCTGTATTTAGAACCTATGTGCAGGATGACCATATAAATGTGGTTAAATGGCATAGGATTCTGATCAAAGGGGCAATTACAAGTAATAAAATAGGAAATATAATTATTGCTACCATTTCAGATCTTACAACCAGGGAGAATCCTAGCTGCTAGATGGAGAAAAAACTGTAACATGAAGAGAAGAAAAGAGGAACCCCCCCAGATTTCAGCTTACTGAGCTCTGTAAAAAGAGGGTTGAAAAGTAAAGA
Source organism: Picathartes gymnocephalus (assembly GCA_013390045.1). Taxonomy (NCBI): domain Eukaryota; kingdom Metazoa; phylum Chordata; class Aves; order Passeriformes; family Picathartidae; genus Picathartes; species Picathartes gymnocephalus. The sequence continues at coordinate 1,694,161 of WEKY01049427.1, forward strand.
TACATCTCCTAGAACCTCAGAATTCCCAAATAATTATCAGGGGAGAGCTGTGAGCAACTTAATTGTTGGCAGAGCTGAATTAGAGCAGAAACTGAATTACCAACTTCCACACAGGAAAATGTACCGAAGTTGGATCTGTGGCTGGGTTATTTTCACCAAATGTCCAGCACATATGCTGCGCTTGCTTTTATTGTTCACCGTTATGGTGTCATGTCTCGCTAGATTGTGCTTTGCTACACACCTCCACCCCCTAACAAACTGGCCCTATATGTGCATGTAGGCAGAATATAGGGAATTAAACTGTGTGACAGTGAACTTCTGGGGGTTTTTATATGCTTGACAAATGTTTCTTAAACATGGTATAAATACATTGTACAGTAGAATTCAAGTGTTTGAGGGGCACGTTTTACTCCCAAAAGAAATGTGTGTATTTTGGCTTCGTATTCCTCTGTGTTTTTTCTTACCCCCTAAAAGAAATATTTAGTATTTTAAAGGCACCTATGTTTAGATAATACAGGTTTGGACAGTATTCTCCTCTGTGTGTTGTAGAGTTCCTGCTGACACGCCTGGACAAAACTCACTACCTAAAACCCTCAGGCCAGATTTTGGCATTCGGTGTCCTCAGAGGGAGGGATCGTAGCTGTTAATCCTGTAATAGTCAGATTCTTCAAGGTAGCATCTTCTGTCCTCCCACGGGTTAGATTCTCGGTTTTACCTGACAGCCTGAATATTTCTCTTCAAAGGGAATGTAAACTCTTCTGCAAGCTGCATTCACCCTTGCTTCCCCTCACCAGGTCTTGCCCGGGCACTTCTCTTGTTCCTCAGCCTCTTTGCCATAGCCATTTTCTTCCTTCTTGATTCCTTGGAGAAAATACACTGTATTTGTAAGGGCCTGTCCCTCCTGAGCCCATTCCCAGGGGTCTGCCTGCCTTGCTAAAGAGGCCTCTCCAGAGGAAAGGCAAGGGCAGCTGGACTGATCCCTTCACTCTTCAAGACCACGAGGTCACGCATTTGGTCCTCTTGCAGAAATGCCAAAGCCTATTTGGAGTCAGACATGTAAATACTCTGCTCAAAAATAATAATTAAAAAAACAATCTTGTGGCTGAGTTCTTCAGAGGAATGGGAACGTCAGCTGGCATTGGCTCTCACCTGTTTTGATAAGGCACTGCGTTTTCAGCGGGTGTTTGTAAGCTCCAGATACTTGGGATGAAAATAGCTTCCCCATCCTGTTCCCTTGCCGCGGGTGGGCGAGTGGCTCAGAGGCACAGCGAGGGGCATGGGTGCCTTACCAGCTCCTTGTCTTTTCCAGTCACGCTAGCTAGGTTGTTTGGAACCAATAAATGCTTCACTGCCCGCCTGGCCCCATCACACCCATCCCCATGTTAAACTCTGCCATGGGCGAGGGCTCTGGCCTCCCTGTGCCCTATGAGCTCCAGCAGTAACAGCTCATCTGCTTTATGGAGCTGCTGTAAACCCCAATTAACTGGTGGTTGTGAGGCACTTGGTTGCCCTCAGATATGTGGGCCCTAAGAAATGTTAGGAGCTTTTGTGTTTCTCCTGCAGGGTGGAAGCTCTCCTTGCTCCTGTGCTGCTGATGCTCCATGGTGTGGCACTGCACCTGAAGGCTTGGTAATGCTCTCAGGTGAACTTGGCTCACATGAGAGGCTTGGATAGAACACCCCCTCCAGAAAACTGCAGGAAAAGCGTTTTGTTTCATTATTATTTGGGGTGGAAATACGCTGTAGATTAATCCTCTTTGGAAAGAGATTAAGAAATGTTCTCTCCTCCTCCCTTCTCATGTAAGAGTAGGTAATGTTTATTCTTTCTTTATTAACTACAGACGTCAGAGAAAAAGGACTGTTGCCCTTTGATTTTATTTACAAGGCAAAAGTGAAAACTTGTTTGATCATATCATGGCTGTTTAGCTTCAGCGTAAGAGTGGAAGGGAACCTGTTTCCAACTCCTATCATGTCTAAATATATTTCTTCTTCTGTTTAGTTATCTCTGAATTTTAAATGCTGCATCCTTGGCCTTACTTATTTGTCAGGTTGAGTGAAATTGCTTCATGCTCTGCTTACGGAAATAAGCTATTTAAAATGAAATTGTCTCAGAGAACTAAGGAATTTTTGTGGGTGTCAAATTTGGAGTCCTGATTTCCACAGAAATGATCCATTGCAGAGCAAAGGCTGTTCTGGAAACTTGGGTTTGCTCCTCAGTGAAGCAGGAGGAGGCCTGGGGCTTGGTAACTAGTTAGCAGTTGTGTTCTGGGGCCAGACAGATTATTTTTTTTTTCCCTTGTTTCTTGCAGACCTAAGGTATAACTTGATAGAAGCAGAGGATTGCTCATGTGAGTTTTGCTCAGTGCATCCAGCACACTCACCTGGGCCATCTGTGCCCAAAGTTGCCCATGATGTTCAGTTGGGAAAGCAAAGACCTCCAGCAGCCGTATGCCCTGCTATAGTGATGCCGGTCATGGAAATACTCATTTTTCAGGAATCTCTTTG
>WEKY01049427.1:1701664-1736064 GCA_013390045.1 Picathartes gymnocephalus
AGAGATCCGTTTGTTGCTGCCCATGCTCCCCTCTCTGTTATTGAAAATGGCTTTTGCACATCCTGATTTTGTGTGCTTAAATATTTTGGGGTTTAACTTTGTTAGTTCATTTTTTTTAAGTCTTCAGCGGTTGCATGTTTGACATGGCTTTGTTATCCTAGATGTTATGTTATGATCTGGCACACAGAGCATTAATTCCTTTATCAGCTCTATTTCCTTTACAGTTGTTCATTTAATTGAGTTCCTCTGTGTATTTTGCAAAACAAGATGCATTCATTATAACTTGCAGACTTCAGATAGTATTGTAACATGCTTCAGAAAAATAGCACTTTTGTAGATAGTTGTGGAAGTTGGGTGTTTGGTTTATTTTTCAGATGATGGGAGGAAGCAGTAGCAGAATTCTTGCATGCATAATCAGTCAGAACTTTCCAGAAGCTCTTTATTCAAGTTATTTTCTTTTAAAGCTGTGTTTACTCTAAGAATTCGGCTGAGGCAGTTGAAATATGTGGCTGCAGTGGAGAACAAAATACACTGTATGTTTTGTTACTCTCCTTGTTCTGCTTTGACTTGTGCAAACAGTTTTAATCCAAAGGAAGAGATCATACGGTCTGTGACTGCGGTATCGTACAATCCAGTTTAGGGTGCAAATTACCCTCTTACAGCACATCCTGACATTGAATAGTCTTGTCTGGAATAGGCTGTAAATAGAGTGTATCCTTCTCTTTCACAAGCCCTTGGAGCAGGAAGCCACATGCCTTAGCTCTACAGTGTTCAGGAGCCAGCACATCTGTGGGACCATGCACCTGCATACGGCTGGAGATGTTCAAATACTGCCTTCAGTGCAGATTTTGAACATTAAACACTCATTTCTGGTTGTAAACGGCCTCCACATGCTGCCGGGGGTTCAGCACCAGAAAGGCCATTTCCTGGAGCACGGAGCAATCTCTGCTGAGCTTGGCAGTGAAAGACCCTCCCAGTCCAGGGCTGAACAGCTAGTTCTGGAGAGATCAGGGGGCCACAGTGCTGTCTGCTGGGAGGCTTTCTGTTCCATTGGCATCATGCATGGAAAAGGTGTGGGCAGCCACAGGAGCGCTCACGATTGTTCACTGTCATTGCCCAAGGTAAGATGGAGAGGCTCATTTGGTGTCCTGCAAATCCTCTCCACTGTTGCCTTCCCCCTCTCCCCGCCATGGCTTATGGTGGGTTAGAGGTGGGCATTGCTCCTTAGCCACTGGTGAATGCAGAGGAGGGATTAAGAGCTCAGCTTCCTGCATCCTGACTCAAAAGTAGGCATATGTGCTTTTTTGGGGGAGTTAGAAACAAATTGGTTTCGAGAGAGCTTTTTTAGGGAGTTTTCTCAGGCACAGGATGAAATTTTGAGGTGAAAAAAATTCACGCTTCTTTTCCCTCTTCTCTATTGGGCCAGTGTGGAGAGGACCAACTGTATTCTTGGGTGTTTGGGATCCGTGTGTGTGGCTGTTGAGGAACATGTGCTGCATGTACACACCTCCTGCACAGAAATGTGATGGGGTGGGATCCTTGCTCTGGACCGAGACTGGAACTATTCCTGGGAAGGAAAACATCAAGACAAAACTGGGGATGAAGGCACCTCCTCTGTCCCACTTACTCTGTTCTGGCTGATGTGAACTGGCGTGCTGGGTGCTTGGATAGCCTGGTGTGTGTGTGTGTTTGTGTGTGTGTGTTTGTGTGTGTGTGTGTGTTAGCTTACACACCAGTGTGCACAAGACACATTTGGTTTCCCTGGTGCGTTGTGCTGTCCTTGCTGTAATGACAGCCACAGTCCATGGACAGGGCAAGGCAAGGAGTCTGTGTTTCCACAAAAGCTTAGCTAAGTGCATTTTTTTATATTGTGTTATGGGCCTGATTCTTGCGGGGGGTTAGATGCTCTCAGTTGTGGATGCTCAGCGTTTTTGCAAGTCAGATGTTGGTGGTTATGGGGTTTTTTTAAGGGGAAAAAGCATTTTTCCATTTGCTTCTCCATAAACTGAAACCACTAAAGAGCCCTTGCTTAGTTTTCCACACACAAGCACACACTGATGGGAGCATGAGAGGGACTGCAGCTCTTGGAAGGCTTGAAGTGTGTGAAAACAAGGAGTCCTAATGAAAAGGGTTTTGCAATTTAATTGTAGTGGGTGTGCCTTTGTTTGTGCAAAGAAATGAAAGTGCTGGAGGCCGAAGTGTTCTTTATCCTCAGAATGGCAAGCAGTACAGACTTCCCTGGCCAGTTCTGCCAAGGTGCCCGAGACCTGCAAGTTCCTGCAGAGTTTTGGCTCTCTGCTCACTGGGACCCATCCCATGGACTTGGAGCCTTCAGCCTCTCAGCTTTGCAGGGCTCTCCAGAAACACCATGCTTGGCATGAAGGACCTTCCTTGGGTTCCCGAGTGCCTTTCTCTTGAGGTGTTTGTTCACCTCACAGATTCACTGCATTTAGAAGACCATCGTGTCCTTCGCAGTGGTTTTGAGAGTCGTGACTTTCCCTCAGGATGGATCTGCACATCTCCATGTAGCCAGAATTCTGCTTGTTGAAGGCAAGGGGCTTGTTCCTCCTACACATTGCCTTGTCAGCCCCTTTGGAGTAGTCTCTGAATCCCAGTCTGGTGCCAGGGGGGCCAAAGCCCTGCTCCCTTCTGCTCCAGCCTCCTCAGCTACCCCATGCCCCACAGCAACACGATCCATTTTAAATAGATGCTGTTTGCAGCATCTTGGACTTGCTGTGCGAGGATGAGAAATGTTAACATAAATTCTTTAAATAACATCTAGTAGTGTTGAATGCACAGAATTATAAAACATTTTTATATTCTGAGACTCATTTGCATCTTCACATTAAAAACTGTGGTTTTCTTCTCAGGGAATGGTTGCAAGATATGATTTGTTTTGAAATCAAAGCTAAATTTGTGTTCTTGCTTTCCTCTTTGCCCTTCATTTGACAAATTTTTCTTGTTCTATAAATACAAAATTGTAAACAAGGGCTAATCCTTAGCAACAACCTGGAAAGTTAACATTTCTCTCCAGCCCCTATTATAATTAATTCAGATACTATGAATATGATGTGATTTACACATAATATTCCTAAGGCCAGGAGGTACTAATATCTTGTTAGAGAACTGAGGAAAAGAACATGCTTTTGTGTGTGCCATATAGCATAATTGCACTGCATTTTCTTTCATGAGAAGGTGTTTAAAGATGCTTTTTACTTTGCATTTGAAAAATGAAAGGCTTCTGCTTCTGCATTTGGCTGAAATTGTCTTAAATGTGTTTTCTCTCCTGCAGCAGTCAACATTGTCAAAACATTTTGCAAAGTACATTTTAATAATATGGGTTAGGACCATCATTATATTAATTCTCTGTGTAGGTAAATTCGTAAGATGCTTCCACTTTGTCGTAAAAGTTTTTCACAGTAAACATGATCTGTTTTCCCTGTGCAAAAAAGGAAGGAGATAAAACAGCTGACAAAAGGATAAATGCATTGTGTGAAAATTGTAAAAGTATAGCTTGAACAGTCTTTCTCTCATGGTCCATCCTTGTATTTTATTTAATTTTCATTTAATTTTGTTTTGTTCTGTTTATATTTGTTCAGGGAGTGTTTTTGTAGTGTTAATCTGTGTAAGCCACATGCAGTTGAAAACTGCAACTCCCAAAAGGCTGTGATTAAAACATTATGGATGTGGCAAACCACAAATGCAAAGGGAAGTTTACATTTAGATTTTCTTCATAAAATATTTTATTCAAGTTTTGTAATACCTTGGTATCGTGGTCAGCATTGCCATAAAAATTCTGTGTTATATGGAATGATACAATCTGTGAAGCATTTCCCATTATGTAGACACCATGTCTTTAAATTATAGCAATTTCTTAAGATTTTAAAGCAAAATGAGCTCTTAGAAGTGTGATTAATAGCAGGGAATGAGGCTAACACTGGGTCATCAGTGGCACTCCATTACAAAAAAGGTTGGACTAATAAAAGCATCCATCTATTTGACCAATAAAGCATTTGAATGATATGCTTATAGTTTTTATCATAGTGTAGTTACTTTGTACTGAATAAACTGTGATTTTACGTGCTGGAAAAGGAGCATGGAACCGGCAGCGCGGCTGAGGTGAGAGCAGTTGTCTCAAGTAGGGAAATATCAGGACTTTTATGTGAAGCTTGATGTTTTCAGAAGCCTTCAGGTTGCAGTGTCTAAATTTTTGAAGCTGCTGTGAAATATCTAAATCCCCCGTGACCCGTGCCTGCCTGCCCACAGTCATTTGGTGAGGCTGGCCCTCGCTGTCCTGCAGGGAGGGGAGAAAGGAGGGTATTGTGTGTAATCATTAATTCAGAGTTAAGTCCCCGGCAGCCCCAGACATCAGAAATACTCTGCTGCAGCACAGGAAATGGGGCAGCACTTCTGTTTTCCTGGTGTGCGGACGCCAACCCCGTCCTCGAGTCGCACCTTTCATCCTGCCTGCTATTATGCTGTCAACCTGATGTATTAAAAAATAGGCAGTTGCCTGAACAATACTGCATTTGGGTTTTATTTAAATACCTGTCTTATTAGTAGGTTGTACTGATTTCATGGTTTTGAACCTTCTTTTTTTTCTTCTCTTTTTTTTTTACTACAACAAAAGGCTAAATATTTTCTGAAAAAGAAAACGAAGGTTCTTGGCCAGCTGTGGATGTCCAGGACTGTGCTGTGAAAAAAAGTAACAAATATTCTAAAACTTGTAAAAAAATGATGAGGGGGGAGGCTTCTGGCCATCATGCTGTTTGCACATGAAATGGCAAGGGAGGGGAGATTAGTGCCAGGGCCAGCTGTGACCTTGGATGCTTCATAGATTTGAGACTGGGATGATTTTCCTCAGCGCTTGGCGGCCATGCTGGTGCTCATCAGAAGGTAGGGGTGAACCAGGGAGGGACAGTGGTGCAGCTGGGAGGAAAAAGGACCCGTGGTCTGGCCCACAACTGCGTCCACTAACCCCACCTGACTGGTACAACATCTTCAAGGGCTTATTTTACATAGGAGAGGGATAAAGAGACCCATGGAGGTCTCATGCAGGGATTGTGTCAGGGCAGGAATGTAACCCAGAGCCCCGGATTAACCTCTGCCATTGGAACCATCCATCTTCTCTCTCTGTACCTCAGATCTTTGCCGAAATCCATGTTCAGGATAGACAACTTACAGAAACCTCCCTGGAGGAACGTCAGGATAGAAAATTTCATGAGTGTTACAGGGATGAGAGATGGGGATGGAAAGGCTTTCTGGAAGATGGCAGACCCAGGGGATTTGGGTGTCGTGAGCACCTTGAGGACTAATGTCACAGTGCCTTGGGGCCAGGAGATACATGAGGAGAGGAATGTTGGGTGGGGAGCAGTTGGGGCCCAGAGGTTTTGGTTGCAAGAAGACATCCAAGGGGGCTTCTGGGTTAACAAAGAGGAGCTGGGGAGATCTACGAAGATCAGAGAGTGGGAGGCAGAGGCAAGGGGGTTGGGGGTGGGAGAGAGAAAGGAGGGGGAAGAGGGCTGAGCCATGGCTTTATTGCTGCTGTATGGCCATGGGGGTGTGTGTAAACCACACGTGTCTGTGGTCGTGCTGGGCAGGTTGGGCCTGTGTCGAAAGCTGTTGTTTTGCTTGTTTGTTCTAGGAGTGAAATGAAAATTTTGCACCCCACCTTTTGCAGTTGTTGTTTTTCTGGGTTTTGATTTTTTTTTTTTTTTTTTTAAATGCAAATGGATCTTTCACATCAGTGGTTTGGCCGGTAAATCTTGTTTTGTGAAACACTTTCAAGTGTTTTCAACTCCTTTCTTTCCCCTTTATCGGAACAGATGCACAGCTCTGTATTTTCCCTTGCTGCCTGTTGTCTTGAGGTTGCACAGCAAGACTGCAAAGGCTTTTTTGTTTGTTGTTGTTGAAGGAGAGGAAAAAACCCTCAATCCACAGAAGAGTTAACAGGATTTCACTTGATCTGCTCGTTTATGCAATGAGTAATGCGAGGTTGGTAACAGCAAATTGTTGTTTATAAGCAAACATGGCACTGTGTAAACAAGAAGGCCTGGTCCCCAACTGGTTTGATTTCATGGTGGTCAGCAGCTGATGCATGTAACGTACAACCTTTCTGCTTCTCGAAATGTCAGAAGAATGACTATTTGTTTGTCTTGAGTTCTTCCCAGCTGTTTACTCTGTAATGCATTTGCCTCAACCTTGATTCCCTAAGAGTGGCCCCTTTCTCCTCCCTGCTCTGTTTACATTAGTCCTGCCCCGAGTGTCACCTATGAAATCTGTTGATTATTCCACCTGGTTAATGTTAAATTGCTCTTGCAAGATGATGTGTTTGTTCATAAACACAAATGCTGGGCCCCTTGTTTACTGTACCCATGGCAGCAATCAGTTATTAAACAAATATTGCTTTGTTTGCGGGTGTGAGCAGCAGTTTATCCTGCAAGGTCTGGAAAAAAACCTTTAAATGCTGGGATTTTGATAAAGGAGAAAAAGGGGAGCTTGTCCCTGGAATGTGGCTGAAACTCACTTTGGTTTGCTTTGCTTATCTTTAACTTGGGTGAAGGGGCTAGAAAGATTAGCAAGTTGTTTGGTTTTTCCAAGAGATTTCCTTAGTGTAATGATATCTATCCAGTTGTTTGCTTTTTTCAGAAGGGAGAGAGCACTCCTGCAAGACGACTAGCACAGCAGTAGGCGGCTGATGGCTAGAAAATCCTCCATGGAGCAAACAAGGAGGTAGAAGGTCTAGGACAAAGGTATAGGGCTATGGACTAGGTAATCACCCCAAAAGTACAGCCTTGTGTTCTCTGTCAGCGTTTGGTCGGGGGCTTCTCCGTTTCCCTCTTTTGTCGGATTTTAATTGATGCACGTGCCCTCGATGGAGTTGTAAAAGGCAAAGCTTTCAGTTTTACTTCTGAGGAGATCTGAGGAAAATCTGTTTTAGAAGCAGAGCCGTTTGAATGGAGAGAAAATACCAAATTTAAAAACGTGCTTTGTTGCTCCTCCTCCTGCGAGTGAGAGGACGGAGCTGCTTTTCTTCTTTTTATAACTGGAAAACTGCGTTTACATCTGCTAATTTCTCTGTGCTGCCTGTTTGTTCTTTGGTTTCTGGGAGTCCTAATTAGAGCCATCCTGGTAGTTGGTGCTTTTGGGTTGTTTTGAAAACGAGCAAGAAAAACTTGCTCATACCATCTTTGTTTTTCAAAATTATTGTTTGTTATTGTTTCTGAGTAGGGCTTGGATTTCAAATGCCAGGCAGGACCTGTTAGCACTAACAGTAAATGGCTAGGGCTTTTCACACAAGGGGAGTAAACCCTCTTTGAGTGACCTTGAGAAAGAAATGTTAACTCTTTTTGTATGAAAGTGTTGTCTGTTCCTGGATATGTGAATTCATCTGTTAAAATGTGAAGCTGTTTTTCTTTATATGTGAATTAATTTATTAAGATATCTTGGATACGCATTCATAGAAAGGATAAAATTGAATAATTGTCCTCTTCATCCCTTGGAAAAGAAGGCAACAAAATACGCATAAAAATGTCAATCACTGTAGTTTGGATCAATGATCCAAACATACCGCTCATTTGGGCTGCTGGAGCAGTGTCAGGGCTGGAGGGGAGCCGGAGGTACCTGAAGTGTGTAAGTGGACAAGCTGGTCATTAACTGACTCGTGTTACTGCCATGAATCAAACCTCTGCTGCCTTGAACGAAGTGAAAATAGTGACGTGAAAATGGCATTGTGCAGAATTGTTAGAGTTGCACCTGGCTTTGAGGTGGTTTTTGACTTCTGGAGGCTGCTAGAGAGTTTAGATATGCTTTAATGGAGATGTGCATGGAGGGTGGGAGTCTAATTCATCTACAGCCAGCTCTTGGTATGAGGTTTCGTGTTATCTTGTTGTAGCAGTGCTGCTGCTCTCTGGCACAAACTGACTATATTTACTAAATGCAACTTTGGTCTTTTATTTGGTTGAACAGTCACTTGTTTTTCTGTGAGGCAGACTGCAAGAGTTTGTGTTGCAAGCTCAGAGCAGTGTGCATGCAAACAAATAAGTCCTGGCTGTGAGAACAGCTCTGCAGTTTCTGTTCCTGTTGTGCGCGGAACGGCAGGGAGCCTCACACTGCTGTGATGCCTGGGCTGGGATGAGCAGGTGGGTACCTCACCAGGGACACTGACCACGGGGCCAGCACCGAGGGAGCTCTGCTCCTCACCATGCTGCACTTGTGACCTTCCTTCTTGGAGGAGTCACTGCCGTGGTGCTCGTGTCCACGTAGCAGCAGTCATGGAGTCGCATGGTACAGTGACCTGTGGCTTCTGGCTTGGCTTGAGGCTTTTTTGGCCCCTTGCCATTCCTTTCCTTCCAAATAAACAATGATTCTGGTGATGGTAAGGATGATTTCTGTCAAGCTCACGGCTGAAAGACAGCTCTCTCCAAGAGAGAGGAAGGAACCTCACTCTGCCGATGATGGTATGTAAATGATTACATCATATTTGCCAGTCACTTGGAAGTGGCCCAGCTCTAGAGCTTTCATGCATCTATGGCATGAGCTTCATGCTGAATATGGATTTAATAGCTGTCAAGCTGAGAGCCATAGATTGAGATAGAACTGGCTTTGCAAAGGGGGTTTGTTTATCCAAAGTGAAACTGGGAGTAACTTCTGTGTGCATGTGTAAAATGAAGGGAAAATGCAAAAATCTGATTTGAGGAAAGTTGAATTGTCCATTGTCTGTCTAAGGCTTAGGGTCTTACCTCATGGAAGGCAGTGAGACCTGTTGTCTTAAGAGCTTGGTATGTCTCAGTGCACTGGTTTTTCTTGGGGACCAACTCCAGCTCTTTTGAACAGAGCAAATGGCAGCCTTTTAATGTCTATTTCAATTAATTCTTCTTGGATTTGCTCGATCTCTGTTCTTACTGATTGTGGTGAGCAACACCCTCAGCAGAAGAGACTTCCTTAGGGGTAACTGCACTGACTGGTTCTCTGACAACTTGAGGTGTTTGACCATGATTTCACAATAAGTCAGTGTGGCAGAAGTGGGATTAGGCTCCTGATTCCCCTTCCCTTCTCCTCACCGCAGCAGTCTTAAATTTGAGCTCCTGCAGAGCATCAGTCAGCCTTTCACCGAGCTGCCTCCAATGATTTCAGGTTGCTGTGGCCCTGATGATAACGCACTGTTGCCGGAAAGAAGGAACTGCAGCAGCGTGAGCCACGCACCCCAACACTGAAAGAGTTTGTGCCGTTGCATATAGTTAAATAAATTTAAAATTGTGGCTGTCTGCTTCTATACAGGAGTAGGTGAAGCTCCCGTTCAGGAGACTGGAGGGTGGCAAGTGGGCATAAACCCATAATAGGTGGTAACAAGCCAGGCAGGTCACCATGGTGACCCACAGGGAAGGAGGTAAGGTAGCCTGTGTTCTCCTGTTGGCCAAGGTGTTGTACTCCACCACTCCTGGAAAGCACTGGCTTTTCATCCACTGAATTTAGTTACAGCTTCACATTTTCCTGCTCCTTGCTTTTACTTCTGTCCTCTCCCCATGGCTCTGCATCACCAAGTAGCTCTACCCCAGCATCAGGAGGGCAGGGAAGGGAACCAGCCCTGTGTAAACCAGGTGCCGGGGCTGTGGCCTGGGCTGCAGGGATGCTCCAGGAGCAGTGTGATTTGTTTCTCTTCCCGAGGAGGCCAGCACATCACCTCTGCTGTGTGTTCAAACTCCACTGGCCCAGGGCTTGGGATGAGTCCAGCCGAGGTGCGAGTGTCAGGGGGCAGAGCCAAGGATGCGCTACGGGTAATCCCATTTCTTCTGGACCCTTTATTTTCTAAGCACTAAATGAAATTTCAGATTTTAGATACGTCTAGACATATACAGTGCACGATAAAGTTGATAATACATTAATCATTTTTAACAACAGGTAATATGCATAATTTATGGTGTTACAGTGCTATCTTTTTTGATATTTATGATGGATAATGCTCAGTTTTTGCCCTCATATTACTGCTTTAAATTATACCACAAGAAAATTAATGAGAAAGTAGATTTATGGCTTTCATTTGTTTGTCAATTCGGAAATTAATTGGGTGTTAATTTTAGCCGTCCCTCATCAGACCAGGTCTTTAGTATGTGTGCATTACTTTGCATTCATTGAAGCCTACCTCCCATTTACTGTGGGTCACTAGCTTTGCATACATTAAAATAGCCCTCAGGCTCATTCTCTTGATTACTTTTTGAACTGCCATGCATTAGAAAATTTACGCCTTTCTGTTATAATTATGAAAATTCTCTATTGGAAGATGGTGCTTGCATAACAGCAAGTGTACAGTCTTGCTCAGCGATGTAAGATCATATAGCAAATCCCAATACGTTTTTGTTCTAATCCTAGAAAATAGCACTCTCGACAATCTTTGTTGTGCGAGTTTCATCCTTTGAAATTTCAAGGATCCATTTTAATGCATTGAATTACCTCTTTAAGCTGAGGAAATATCAAAGGATTTCACCTCGTCGCTGTCTCTTTGTTTCCTCTTTCCACACATCCCGTGCATGTTCCTTCCCTTGCCTTGCTCCAGGTTTGCCTCTCCTCCTCCAAACCCCGCTGTCAGACGTGACTCAGCATCACTTTTTAGGACAGCAAAGCCTGATTTGCTCTGTTTGCTACTATTTTGGTTGATTCTTAAAGATGATCCTTAATTGCACTTTGAATCTCCTTTCTCCTACTCCTGCACAATTCAGCAACCACCAGTAGTGTGTAGGCGAGTGGCCTTCAAAGGGGTAAGCATGAAGTTTTATCCAAAAAGTACCCTAATGTACTGACAGTTGATCTATAGTTAGTTAGTACATAATTATACCTAAAATACACCCTGTCAGCAGGATAAATGACGGCTACTGAAAACTCTAAAAGCATGACGGGTGTTCACCCATCTGCAATGACGAGAGCGGAGGGGTTTGTAAGTTGAGAAAGGCTGGTGAGTTCAGCATGATCTGATTTAGTTAAATCGTGCCATATGTTGGGATAGCTCTGTCTAATAGTCGTGCTAACCACAAACACAGGCAAAGAGAAGTCATCTGGTCCACCTGGCTAGTTTGGACTCCCCTCCCCAGCATTATTTCTGCACTTAGCATGGTGGCAGCCCTTGAGCTGCTCATGTGAAGCTGGCTGATTCACAGTTAATTGTGACATGGTGTAATTTAGTAAATGAGCAGCTGAACATCTGTACGCCTTCCCCCACGGCACATCAAGCCTTACCTTACACAAGGCTTTTAATTTCCAGTAGTGCATCCTTTTTCTTTTACTGAACTCATGGATGGTGGGATGGTGCTGCTGGCTGGCTCGCCAGCCTAGGCACGGGGTGTCAGCTGGAGGAGATGGGTTTTGGCATCAGCTGGGGGACATCGAAACATGTTCCTGGAAAAATTCGCTGCTGGTGGTGGGATGTGGAGCCTGAGGTGCTTTCCCTGGCAGGGCTCTTGCTCCAAAGATACTAGGACTGAAAGAGACCACCTGTGAGTGGGGCAGGGGTCTCCTGGGAAAGCTGTCGGGGTCCTCGCTGTGGATCACAGCAGTGCCGGGCTGGTGCTGCAGGGTGTTTGTCCCTGTGCTGTGGGGAAGCAGCAGCTTTGCTCCTGCTCTCTGTGTTCCCTTGCTGGTCTCGCTCCGGAGCACATTCCGTTTTCAAGAGGTAAAATCCTGTCTTTGCGATGTTACATTGTTGTGGAATTCTTCCAAACAGTGTTTGGGGTTTTTTGGTTTTTGGGGTTTTTTTAATAATTATGCAGACAAATGTCCTAAAGTTATTACTGAGCCTGTTTTGGGGATATGCTTGTGACACACAGGTAGAACTTTTATTTATAAACCATGCATGTATGGATAGAATGCCTGCTGGAGAATTTTGGGCTAGATCGTGGGATTCAATCACTCACTTAAAACTGATTTTAGCATTGACTCTTCTGCCGATAAAAGTAGAAATACATTTTATAAATCTGTGTTGTGTTTAATTTACATGTCCTTTCATGGCTGGGCCAAGTTCTTTAAGGGCATTTATTCTGCTTCATATAAATAATTGATCAGCCAAGTTAATTTACTTCTGCCTGACTTGGTCAACCTTAATTAACTGCCCTGGAATAAAGACTGAACTTTTTGTTAGCTTAAAATCTCTCACAAATGTGGCAAAGAAGGGTTGTATTATGACAACATTTTTGCTCTAGCACTGATCCCAGGGGATAGAAATGCCTAATGATCTTTATATGCATATATGTATTTGTAAACACCTCCAAGTATTAACATCTGAAATATAATCATCAGCCTCGAAGACGCTTTGAAACACACAGGCTCCATTGTGAATCTGTAGTCCACATTGAGTCTGGAAGCATATTTAACCAGGGATTTTAAGTCCAGAAGACCCCAGGGATGTTTTTTTAAAGGCGATGATATGCTTAAAGATATAGATTGGTGCTTATTGAGAAATCTTAAAAATGCCTCACCAGATGCCTGTGTATGGTGAGGCATCTGAAGACATCTGAATATCAGTCCCTTAGTCTTTCAGTCTTGGAGTGGGTCCTTATTCTGACAGGTGCTTCAGTCAGTAAATCCTCCCTCATGCTGACATTAAACAATGCTGCTTAGTCTTCAGAAACTATACTGGTAGCAGAATTGCAGCAGTGGCACACTTCAGCGCCCACCTCCTGCCTACTAATCTCCATGCTTAACCTTGCTCATCTTAATAGGCCAGTGGAGCTGAGATGTGTATCAGCAGCATCTGGTCTTGGCGGTGTTATGGACTTTATGGACTTATTTTTAATGCCTAAGCAAAGAACCTTTTCAAAATTAGGATTCCTTTAGGTTCTATTTTTTTTAGCCTCAAATCACCGACATTGGAGTCATCAGAAAGATCATTTTGATTCAGGCAAAGTTCACATCTGACCTATGTTTTCTCAATTTTCACCACGTCCTTAAGAAATTGGCTGTCCCCTGTTTCTCTCCAAGTCACCTGAAAGATGATTAGCTGTTGTCCTGCTGTTGACAGAGTGTCTTCTTTTGATTTTGCTTCACTGAAATTTTGCTCCGTTACCTTGAACATAACATATTCACCAAAGAGATGGGCCCAGCTGTGGGGCTTTGACTTTGTATTTGACTGTGCATCAAAGCTAGAAAAAGTTCTGTGCAGGTTAAAATAGTAATCTGAAGAAACTGATCACTGTTCTGAAATTTTTAAACCAAGCTGACATTAAGTCAGAACAGTTCTTTTATTACGTGCCCCTTGATTTCAGGATCGAGTTTCACAAGCTGTTGTTGGTACTGCAGCCTTCCTTTGGTCCCTTCATAGGGGAAAAACACCTTGTGTCACCTGTAATAATTGAGAGTCATCCTGTATCCCTCATAACATGAAATATCATGGAATACACTGGTAATAACCCACATATTTTAAGCTTTAAAAATTCATTTTTCTTTGCAGAATTGGTAAGAGAATCATTCTGCTTTCTAGAACACGTGAGATGGATGGGCTCTTCTAGCATTAAATTTCTTAAGTGAGAACCAGGTTTCCTGCATATCATGGAAGCAGTTGTGGAGTATTATTATTTCTTACAATAAATCATTATGCATAACAGCTTCGCCAGCACTGTGTTCGTTGTATTCAGACCAGAATCACCGTTTGTGATACTTCACCTGGAGTTTCAGCTCAGTTCCCACAGAACCTAATTATGTTGCATAAAGTCAACCTTGCTTTGCATTTTTCTTTCACAATTTTGAATGACAAACTTCAGTAATAGGCTCCTGTAAGTTCATCTCCTCTGTGCTGGGAAGAGACAATTATCTCAGCCATCCTCGGTGTACGATCACCTCAGCTCATTTAGGTGTGCTCAAAAAGACAAATAATAATCATTCTTGCAGAAAGTTCTCACAGGTTGATTTTTCATGACATGACACTTAATGATCAAACCAAACTGTGATTATTCATGTCAACTCACATTTGACTTCAGTGAAGAAATAAACAGTTTTATCTTTTTTTCCCTTGAAATACCTCTTTTCTGTCAGAGGTATTTTAACAAAGTGCTTTTGGTTTTTTACATCTAGTTTAAGTTATATTGAAGTTCACTGCTTGTAAATTGGTGTATTTAAAGCAAAATTTGCTTAAAGATGTTGCTTCTGCTTTTAAAATAATTTTTTTGAAAGTTCAAACATGGTCCCTTGGCAAACTCTGTTTCCAGCTTCATTTCTTTTGCTGCCAGTTCTGCTGGGTAGGATCTGTAGGGTGGTCACAACCAGTGGAGGGGCCAGGGCCCTTGCATCTGAGCTAGTAACTGACTGGGGTTCTTCAAAAGGTAAAACAGAGCATGAAATTTGTCATGAAAAAGGTTCTCAAGAACTATGATCTTTTTCTGACCAAATACAGTAAATAATCCAGCTTTTTCTTAGTCCTGTAGGTTGGAAAAATTGTAGCAATTTCTACTGTTTTTTTCTTTCCAGGACCATTTTGCAGTCCTAGAGACAATAAATAATTTCTTGACCAGTTTGGTTGTGAATTATTTTCTATGTCCTGGAGATATTTCGTTCAGAAGGGCGAGCCAACAAATCGTGATCAGGCAGTGATGGATCTGCTCCTCAGTGGTACACATTCTTCTTGCTGCTGTCAGAGCTTTGCTTGGTGCTTCCTCTGACCATAGTGCTTGTTTATCCAGGTTCTCACTTCCCTTTTGTTGCATCAAAAGTGCTGGAAAATGAGATGTATTTCTTTACTGTTCCAGCACAAGGGTTTTAGCATCTCTTTCCACCAGAGTGGCTGCTGGAGGCACCTTCCACCGATTCTCGAGTGTGTCCTTCCTCCATCAGCTTTGGTCTATGAGGTGTGGACATGCCACCCACCATTATTGTCATACTCCAAAACAGTCAAAGCCATGAGTCTCTGGGTTTAGCCCCCTAACCCAGTCTTTCCTGGTGCTCATCCTTGTCCTCATCTGCTGCTGGGGTAAATTAATGTAGTGCTCTGTTTTCTCCAGTTGAGACCTGACTCCAAATTTGGGTGGAAGTGGGAAACAATGACATCAATTCTTTCTTTTTGATTTGTCATGGGGTAAACGAGGTAAATCCTTTTTAGCAGTGTAGCATATAAAAATTGCCTGATACAGCTTTGAGTGATTTTGGAACTGTCTGTGGATTCTCACTCCTGTCTCTTCCAAAGCAACCTGTGCCATGCAGTTGCTGCCTGGTGTGTAATCCAGCCTTGCTTGTTAGATGTAAACACTTATTTAGACCTTGTCATGCTTATGGGCTTTCCTCACAGTGTTGAAAATGAAAAACACACCATACTTGGTGTGTATCAGTGTAGGATCATGTTGAAATCCAAAAGCATTTCCTAGTGGTGTCGGGAAAGCTGTAGGTTTGTTTAGCTCTCTGGAGCTTTTACAGGGGAGTTGACAGAAGCTTTATAATGAGTCTCCAAGCCCTTTTGTCCCCTGGCATAATTTGAAGATTTAACAAAACAGATTGAAAGAAGTTTCCATAGACCTGCTGAAATTTATTTAAATGTAATCAGAATGTTTGAATCTCTCCTACTGCCGTCCATGTGCTTGGTTTACTGAATTCAAATTCCTTGAAGGTAAAGCATCTTCCTTCTGAGGTGACGTACCCTGCAGAGGGGCATTTGGTTCACATGTCCATGTGATTAGGGTGGGGCAGGCAGCATGCTTGGGACACACAGCTTGGCTTTCCATACCCCATCTCCCCTGGGTGGCGGTGAGAGGAGCGCAGAGGGAAGGAGGGATGGGCTGATGGAGGACAGACAGGTTAATGGCATTTAAATCCTGGAAGCTGGGGCTTTGCAGGTGGAAATCCTTATAAAACAAGTCATCATAATGCCTCCAAGGTAGTGATTCGCAGCTGAAAACCGAAATATGTGCTTTGTGCGGGGAGTGTTGTGCAAAAATGCTGTTGTTGGTTCCAAAAGGTGTGTAAATCCCAGGGGTTCTGGAGTAAGGAGGTGGGTACTTGTCCTCAACCTCGCTGTAGGCTTGTGAGCCCCTGACACTACTGATGAACACAGGGTGTAAAGCACCCAGGGTCAGGCTGACACCAAGAGTTAGTCGAGAGGGCCAGCTGGAGGGAGCTGTGGCTGCTGAGATGATGTTTAGCCAATAACACAGGAGGCTCCTCACTGTAATGCCATAAGAGCATCCAAATCCATAGCCAAAAACTTGGCCAAGAAGACTAATTCTGTGAGCATTTGTGGCAGTTCTCCTGAAATGAAAACTGATGGTGGTTCAGTACATCACAGATTAAGCCTAAATTGCTTCAGAGTAATAAAAGGTGCTAATTCAGCACTATCATGGTATGAGTGAATACCAAAATAGTGAATGCTCTGCTTCACCTCCATGCCCCTACACAGTGTATATCACATTCTTGATATTGTCCATCATACGTTGCCAAGAATGACTCATCCGTTTCAAAGGAAAGCATCCAGATGTAACTAGAGAAATTTAATTATGGATTCTGTGTGTTCGTTCAAAAATATTTTTTTTTTTCTCTAAGGGAAAAAAGATGTTGAGCAAATAATACTATATTTAGAAGAGAACTAACTTACTAAAATTATAGCTGTACAAATGGATAAATAAACATAAACTAGTAGCATGAACCATTAATGAAAGATAAATCATATGAAGGAAAATGACATATGTTTACAGTTTTGGCAGGATTTAAAACAGGGCATGTCTCTTTATATACAGCAACTGTTTTAACAGCTGCTTTTTTTTTCTTTTTTTTTTTCACCCCCTCCCCTCTCCGAAATTATTTCAGGTTTTTGAGTCATGATGCAAGAATCTGGGACTGAGACAAAAAGTAACGGTTCAGCCATTCAGAATGGAGCGAGCGGTGGCAACCATTTACTAGAGTGCAGCCTGCGGGAAGTGAGATCAAACGGCGAGACACCTTCCGTTGAAATTGGGGCTGCAGATTTAGCACATCTCCAGCAACAGCAGGTACTGTAAGATGCATTACAAGTTTCCTACCTACAGGAAAAGCACGAAGCATTTAACGCCCCTCCCATCCCAAAGCCTTTGTACTTGGCAGGCAGAGGATGCTTTTAGGACTTGCCTTTGACATTCGGTGCGTTTGTGCCTGTAGGGGATTGCAGTCGTTGGTGTAAAGGGAAAACTTGGAGTTCTCTTCCGGGGCTCCTTTTTAATAATTCCCTGGAAACGCCCAAAGATCAGGGCTTGCTTCCGTTGCCTGCATGTGTTGAATCTGGTGGCAGAGATTGGGTGAACTGCTGTATACAAATAACTGGTTTCCAAAATATGTCACAGGGTGGAAAATACACTAACGTTAAGTTTTGTTTTTGCAATAAATTTTGATATAACCTAGCAACCTCTATCAACAAAATGTTTCCTGTTAGTGAGGAAGGCTGCAGAGGTATCTGCTGTGCAAAACATCAGAATAAATAAATAAATACATCCATGTCAGTGCTCCTCAACTCAGAAGAATCAGAACCAAATTGTGTGTTTTGCCTTGGTATTTTAATTAGTGTATTTTCTGGGAAGTGACCAAATTCACCAGTGTGAATTATCTGCATAATACGTTTTGGCTTTTTCTTTTCCCTGATAAAATCCTGAAGCCCTCTGAGGAAATTTTACACCAAAGTGCTGGGCATGTATCATTAATGTGTTTGGGAACAAAGGCTGCAGCAGAGCTATGGTGAATACACTCACGCCTAACCCTCACTTTCTCTAATGCAATAAGGATTCTTAAAACCTTTTAAATAAGCGTTTGGCAGCTGGTTAAGACTCCCCTAAGTGTATAGTGATCTTTTTAGCAGGTTGTTGTGGAGAGGAAAAAACCTGTGCTCAAAAACAAAGCAACGTGAAGGCTTCAGGAAGAGCGGGGCACCCCATTTGCCAGCCTAAGACAGAAAGCTGCCATAATTAAACAAGTCAGAAAAATAGATGATACTAAATGCACAGACTTTGGTTGTTTCAATCATTTTCATCCTACAGGTTTTTACTTGAAGTGAGAATACCATCAGTGAGAAAATCACAGCCATGCTGAATTCATTACTGCAGTAGTCACACAAAACCACGGATAAAATTTCAATAACTGCAGGCCACAGTTGAGTAAACAGTTGCACTGAAACTTAATTCCTGTTGACTTTTCCCTCATTCTTTGCCAGGGGCACATTCTGATTCGTAGTGCAAAGACAACAGGGGTTACAGCTTTGATTAATATAGGACAGTAGAAGAGGAGTGGAACAGTAAAATATGTTCAACACAAAGGTCTCGTCTCAAAAAAGGCTTCGTATCAAAATGAGTTAATTACACTGTGTTTTCCATAGGAGCAATATGGAATTTTCCAGAGAGGCTTTGTGCAGAGAGAAACTGGGAGGGGGGTTCATGCAGACAGACATGTGCACAGCGTGGACCAGAATGGCTCTGCTCCTCCACCACTTACTAACCCTGTGCCAGGGCTTCTCCACAGCCATCCCGAGGTCTTGTAGCCATCCAGGGGCTCAGGATGTGTCTGATCATGTTGTCACCTCACATGTAATGGCTTGTGTCATTCAGCCACCCATTTGGTCAGTTAAGGAGTGACACCCACTTATTCCTCTTGGCCCTCCAGCCCTCCCCAAACAGTGCCGACCACAGACCCAAGTGCTCAGGGCTGGGGACAGGATTGCCAGGCTTGGTATTGCTTTCACACAGCTCTGATTTTAGCTTGGAGTTTATTTATCCTCTGCCAGTACAGTGAATGTGGTTGGGGATCTTGCTTTTCTCCAAGTTCTTCAAAGACCTTTATGTTCTGTGTTTGGATTCTGCTGTTAATTGGTTTTGATGACTAACTTCTCCATGGAGTTTATCTTTTACAAAGCAAGTTGATTGCAAAGTTTAAAACAGTTATTAAATGAAAAAACAACCAACAAACCCAATCCTGATAACAATAAGAGAGTAATCAGAGCTAGCATAAAAATATCAATCTTGGTGTTTGGAAAACATTTTTAAACGCTGAAAAGAAGAAAACCCCGTTGTTTTCAGACAGCTAATGCAAGCATTTACAGATACACATACAACATGGAGCATAATGTTTAGATGTTTCTCCGTATACAACATATGCTCTCAGGTCACTTAACAGAATGCGTACTACAAAACATTCCTTCAATACAAATGAATGAGTTCTGAATTAAATAGCTATTTCTTAAGAGCATTTCATTCAAATCTTTTCATTTTGCCACCTGGCACTTGTTTTGTCTGGGGGGGAAAAAAAAAAATCAGTGGTGGATAGTTTGAGCTTTGCTGCTGTGGTTAGTTGTGTGTTCCCATGATGAGCCTGGCAGAGCAGTGAAACCTGCATGTACAGTGGCTTGTGAAAGCATCTGTGCTGAATTTAGGGTCACATTTTTGGTGACATTTATGAATTTACTAGGACTAATAGCTTTATTAGTATGAGAGAGAAAAACAGAAATACTTCAGGAGTTTTTTGTGAAGTTTTAATGGGTTTGCAAACTTGTAAATATTTTACCATGGAAAAATACGGAGCACCACAGATGTTCATATGTTTTCAGGAGCAGTGTATGGTGTGATCACTCTTGCTCTGAGTACAGGGAGGACTTGTAGGACAAGTTTTATGCTTCCCATGTCATGTTAGGGTGATTCTGCCGTGCAAGGAGACAGAGAGTGATGTGATGCTCAATTATTTTAGCATTAGCAATCTCGTAAAATGTACTGTTAAGCTGGGAGTAGCAAATGTGGGGATGAGTTCTGCTATTTATAATAAAGCCAAGTAACTCCAACTGATGTTTATATTGGTGAAGTAAGGAAGCCAAAGCAATACAAGTGACTCTTTAGGGACAGTATGTTTCTGGAAGAGTTGGGTAAAAGTGGAAATACATATAGAAGACACTCTCAGAAGCAAAATATAAGGGAAAGTGCTTTGGCACCTGCTGGGAGTGGGAGAGGTGGCCCTCCCACTGCTGCAGACGCCACAGGTGCCAGAGGTCAGCATCTCATGGCAATGACTGCCAGGATGAGGTGGAACGGGCAGGGGTTTGGTGTGACCTGCTTATAAAGCTTGGAGTAGGCATGAAGGTTACCTGGGTCACTGGACTTCCTAGAGACATGGAGCTGGCATTTGGTGTGGGGTCAGGTAGTGGGTGGGGCTCAGGAGCTTTGTCCCAAAGTGCCCATGGCAACAGAACCAAGTGACAGAACAGAAGACCTGGGAACAGGGCACCAGGCAGAGTCTGGCAACATCTCTTGGCTCTGAGGCATCATGAAAAACATCTGGGGGATGCAGAATGGGTGTTGGAGTGTCCCACAAGCTGAAGGTCAGGCTGGGCAAGGGAAGCTTGGGCAGAAGGTATGTAATGATGGGGTGACTCCTGCCTACCAAGCAGTAATAAATAAAGACTCATGGGGACAAACTGCCTTTTAATGTTCATGATCACAGCTGTAGTTGCTTCAGTGGTTTCTGGCGTCTACTCAAATAGAAGGTTTGATACCTCAGTCCTAGACAGTTCTTTTTTATTTTTTTAAGCTTATAAAATAAATATTATTTTTTGCATTTTATTTTTATCCTCAGGACTATTCATTAAAGTGTTCTTCACGTTATTAGCAGTGAAACAAGACTATGAATTGAACAAAGAGAATGATTACAAAGTTGAATCCTGATGTATAGCAGCAAGACACCAAGTGCTGTGTTGCATGGTGGCAGAAATACAAACCTCTCCACATCAATAGCCAGATCCCCTTTGATAGCGTAACTTCAAGTACTGCCCCACGAGTATAAAACTCAGTATCTTTGTCTAATCCAGAATGCTTTTGAACTTTGAGGAGGTATGACTTTAATAGTAATTTGTTGACAGATTAGCTGCAGAGATTGCAAAGGGTTTATTTTGTAGAACTGGCAGGCTCCTATCAGTGTTCTCTTAAGGAAAAAAACACACACTGCTGTTTTGCAATTGCTTGCATTTATTGACAACCTGCGCTGAGCAGGCAGAATTGGAATGTTTGGATAATGTAAACCTATAGCTTGTCTGATGGAGTGTAGTGTACTTTTAGGTAGTGCATAGATTGCTTGATAAAAAGGGTTACAAGGTGGCCGTGTTTATGACAAACTGGAACAGCAATACAAACGCAACTGGGATGTGGAGAAAGGAGGAGGAGGTTTATGTAAAGAATTGTGGGGAAGTTTCTTTTCTTCATTTCGTCTTTGAGCTGAACTATACTGTAATTATGAAGTGTCACTTCAAGCTTTCTGAAGAATTTAGATAAATACTAGTTCTGCCATGTGTCCACCAAGTAAGGAAAGAAGGGGGTTTTCCTTGAAAGAAAACGATGGCGTTACATCCTGTTTTGTACTTTTATTCCAGTAAATGTCTGCAAGTGAAAAATACAATTTTGTTCATATATAAAAGAATGTTTGATAGACAAAAGAAATTTGGACTGGATGCTGGTCTGTGCCCAAGTCAGTGCCTGCGGTTGGGCTGTTTGTGATGTCCATGTGAAGACGCCATAGTTGGGCCCTTTGGCAGCAGTTGTTTTCATGAAATGTTGAGATGTGAAGTGTTAGATTGAGGGAATCGAACTCCAGAGGGAATGTGTGGGTTCTTCAGATTTTGTTCATGTTCAAAGACAAGGAAAATGGACAAGAAATGGGGGATTTGGTGTATTGTTGAGAGGCTGTTTTAATTGGGCAGATCAAAAGGAAGATTTGACTAGAAAGAAATCTGAATATGTTGCAGTGTAAATGAAAGAAATGCTATTTTTTTCTTTTTTTCTTTTTTTTTTTTTTTAAATTGGTGAGTTTCATGTTATTTTGCAAACCCATGAGGAGAGGTTACAAACCGCATCAGGAGTTTTACGGTCCCATTGATCATGATGTGGACTTATCTCTGTAGAGCAAAACTGCTAAATTAGATCCAAGATAAAGTCTTTGTTTCATATTGACATAACTGGGTTAGACCAAAATTGTTTGTTAGACTTTAAGGGAGCGTCCATGTTGAGTCATTTTGTCCAAAGAGACATAAAGCCTAATTATTAAACTGCTCTTGCTATTGAAGGAGCCATTTGAAAGTATAGATTAAACTCCATGCAGGCTATTGGATTGTGTCTGATTTTGTGTTGTAGTACCCTCATAACTGAAGATTACAACATGGTGAAAAGATGACTGCATTTGCAGAGCTTCTGCTGTTTCATCAGAGATTGTGAAAAACAACTTTGCGCTCCCGGTAACTTTGTGTTTTTATCATTCAGACTTTTCCTCCAAGTTCTGCCATCTCCCAACATTGAACGGAAGGTGACATGATGTCTTTTTAGTCATTCAAATCTAATAACTTTTAATCTGAAGGTTAAGTAGTGAGATATAAACTAAGAGACGATAATATCAATTTTATGTTCACTGAAGGGCACAATATACCTCTTTCTAGTAGAGGGAAAATTGTGCGTAAAATGTCTTTTGCTTTTCAATGGAAAAGCTGTGGCTCTGAGAGCTTAGGAATGAAGCAGTGCTGGAAAAATTAAATAAGTTTTAACATAGGCTGGCTACCTTGCCTGGATTTTAGAATTAATGATTTTTTTCCTTAATAATTCAATTTTTAGATCTGTCGTCAATGAACCATGCTGAGAACATTCACGCAGCATTCGCTATCCTCACCATTGCTAATGTCTTTGTTATAACTACTTATTGACACCAACAAGCCCTAAATTTTCTCTAACTGTTGAAGGGTAAGGGGAAACTACTACTTAGTTGCACTTGCTGAGATTGTTGTTTTCTCTTTGTCTTGGTTTTATTTTGCTTCTGAGGTCTTTGATAAATAGCTGCATATACCCGAGTCCTCAGAGCACCCTGACATTGGCGCCCAGAGCTCTGCAGTTGTGTGTGCAGGTACAAGCACGGACATGCAGAAGCTGTGTCATTAGACATGTAATCACCTCGGTTATGTGCACATCCAAATCCAGAAGTCCTCTGTAGGCTGTCCATGTCTATTTCTCTATTTATTTATTGTTCTACAATAGCTGCTTTTACTTCAGCTGGTAAATTAGGATCAGGCAGTAATCGTTTCGGTTTCTGTGGGCTCTTTGAAGGGATGAAGCTTCTGAAATATGTTTGCTGGGTTGATTTTCAGCTTTGCATCCCTCTGAGAATTCAGCAGTGGTGTGTTTGTTCCCAGCTGTTTTCGTAGGTGTGCACTCTCCCCTTATATTTGCTTATGCTTACTCATAAGCAATAAAGTTCCACATTCAGGAGTGCTGTTTAGGGAAAGTCTGCAAAGGAATGCTTTAAAGCTGTTAGCCAGCACGTGTATACACTGCAAAAGGCTTCCAGCAAGCATCAGATATGAATTAAAAGTCTATTTCAAGTGATTGATGTTATTCAGATTATTGAAGACTGTTCCTCCTCCAGTGATCTTCATACTTTAAGGGTTGTTTTATAAGTGGTGCAACCACTTATTTGTAGCAAATATATATATATATACACACACACATATATATATCTCGAACTTAAAATGGTAGTGTGCTTATGGAGGTGGAAAGCAGCCTTTAATTCACATGGAACTGTTCCTCATCGTGGCTTTTAACGTTGCAGGATGCTTAAGCATGTGCCTAAATGTAAGTGCGTGACTAGTCTGATTAAGGTCACTGGTATGTCTCATGCCTGTAAAATTAGGAATGTGCTTAAGTACCTTGCTGAATTAAGGCTTAAGTAATTTCACACTAATAAGAAGTTGCATGGATTGCTGATATTTTAGAACTAATTTAACTTTATTTGGAGACGCGCTGCATGTAGGGAGATTGTTTGGCGGTGCCTGAGGAGCAGCAGCGGAGTTGCAGCTGTTTTCAGTAGCATAGCCCTTGATTTCAGTGGAGTTTTGTCTGACTTTAAAATATTTAAATAAGAACAGAATCAAATGCCATGGTTTCCTGCATTATGTTCTTTCTCTCAGGGAGCTCCACTGGGTATCCCAGCAAGTGAGAAGAATGTTAACAGTACTGTTGTAATTTATAACAGTGATGTTGTAAATAAAGATTGGGATTTGAAGTAAAAATGCAGAAGTTGTGAATACTCTTCGTGAGTTTATTTAACTGCATAGCACCCCATTAATTAAAAAAATTTAACAGAAGGTATCTTTTGGAGGCTTAGTGTAAACAGTGACATTATATAATGACAGTTTGGTAGGATAGTGTTACTTGTTTTGTTGCTGCTTTCTGTATTTTGTTAGCCGTGCTCCCTACATTTCCAAAACATAAACTATATTTGCAACCTGTTTTAAATAGTGCAAATATATATCTTTTTTTTTTCCCCCATAAAAGCTACAGATTGTGTCTCTGGAGTGTATAGTCTCAGACATCCCTGAAGCCTGAGGCAGGTGCCAGGTTTATTACAAGTTGGGCTTTTCAGTTTATTTTGAATCATATTTCTTCTTTTTCTTTTAAGGCTTTTGTTGGCTTTTTGGTTTGGTTTGGTTTTTTCTTTTTTCTTCTTTTTTTTTTCCTGGGCTACTGAAAGTAGGGCTGGTAAGGTAAAGGTTGAGGAGAGTTGGGCTATTTAATCTCTCTGACAGTGTGTTGTAAAACTCATCAGTGCAGTTCTCCCCTTTGCCCCCAGCTCTCACAGCATGTTCCCAGGCAAACCAAAGGGAAGGATGCAAGAAATGGATATAATTTCTTGTGTTCTGTGTGCTGACCTAATACTGGTTCTCCTTTAATGACCATAGGATTGAGAACTGGGAGGGTTACAGAAAGAAACATTGCTGGGCATGCAGCTGCATGCCTGGAGATGGGTCGCTTTTGCTTGGTAGAGCACTGCAGTTCCAAGTTTAGGTGACCTCTTTTTGATCAGGCTTCAAGGCTGAACTAATTCTTATATGCATATTTGGGGCCTTCTTACCTTACTAAATAAAATAAGCAAGTTTTTGAAAGGATTTCGTTCCTTTCTATCAAGAGGCATCGTTATCGAGAGGCAGAACACAAATGTTTCAAATTTGGAGATGCAGAGCAAGGTCACAGTTTGCCTCCAGAATCTGAAGTAATCAGGATTTTATTTCAGATAAAACCTCTGGGGCTGATACTTAGAAAACACAACTTTTAACTGGCATTACGCAATTTGCTATGGGTCACTTAGCCAAATATTTGTGTATGGGTTTTTTTTTCTTCTTCTTTTTTTTTTTTTTTAAAGACTTGCCAAAGTTCAGGTGGGATTTCAGGCTTTGACAAACTCTACCTGGAAATTAAGTGCAGGAAGGGAAGGGGGAAAAAATCTTGTCTATTTGAGCTAGAGTGATCACAAGCTAAAGGAATGTGGTTGCTGTTGGCATGCTCAAATCAAGTTTTCCTTAAATTTTCCTTGTTATTATCACCGATACCAAAAAATGTCTGCCAGGAAAGAACTGCAACACCAGTGAAATGTTGTAAGACCACTGACTGTCTGACATTCTTGCTTTTTCACTCCTTTTTCCAGTAATCAGTGAGATACGTGCAGAAATAGGGGTAAGGTCCCTAGCTCTTCCCAAGGACTATGTGGGCAGAGGGTGGATCTTCCCTAGTACTTTCTGGAATCCCGAATCAGCAGCAGACCCACAACTTTGGGAGGACTGGCTGCTCTCTCACAGATGAAGCTGGAGCATTTGTGTTCTTAAACCGTCACTGTTTTGTGTATCTGTTTCCACATAATTAAGTGATTCACTGAAGGAGAAAGGTCAGACAGGCATAGGGAAGGAGAATGGAACTTGTTAGAAGTAGTGGGGCCCAGCATCTTGCAGGAAAACTTAGAAACAAGATGGAACATAGTTTTTCTTATGGATAAGAAAACATTTAGAGCACTCAGATCCTCACAGTCCAGTCTCAGCAGTCTCCAGGAGAATTCTTCTGGCCTCTGCTTAAATGAGAAACTTGATCTACAGATGAGCTCACCTAGGAATGGCTCTGGTTTTGGGGAGAGTGGCTGCAGTTTATCTTGACTTTGTTGTGTTGCATTGCATACCTGCTCTGCTATGTCATCCCTCTTCTTCAGACTCACTGTGGGACGGACAGGTGTGTGTGGAAAGGAACTGTTCTGGATTTTGTTGGATAGCTAAACTTGAAGGCGTCCAGTGTGCTGAGTGTGCAGGTGTGGGAACTCTCTGTTTGGGACAGGGGTGCTCTGGAAGAAACCCCACAGTCTTTCCTCTGGAACAGCTGGCTGTGGCATTCACTTGTAGCTGTAGGTAAAGTGCTTTCTGTAAGGTCACAGGGAGGGTTTGGTACAGCTAAACCTCCCCAGTGCCGCATTTTAGTGTGTGTTCTTCTCTCTCAATAGCTGTGCTGGTTTCTTCATCCCAGACATGGTATTCGGGTAGCAAAAGCAGTTGTTCTGTTCAGGGAAAACAGTCTCCTTCCTTGCCTTCCCGTAGCTGTAATGCTGTATTACAGATCTGAAAGAAAACCCTCCAAGTCAATAAACAACCAAAAGCAGACTTATCTTTTATAGTGTTCTTGAAACAAATGTAAGGTTATAACGCTAAAGCAGGTTTTATTAAATCTAGGCGTGAATCCATATTGAAGAAATAATCCACTGCTTCTTTTCTGCTTCTTGTCTTTTTAATTAGCGCTGGCAATGGGATTGTTAGCTTTTAAGATATGGTAAATATGAGCCTATTAATATTATTGAATATAATACTCAAGAAGGTGCAGGGAATGCTGCTAACTGTAACTGTTTTATAGAGGAGCTAAAAGTGGGCTCTTTTCTGTTCCACACATCTTCCTTTATGACTACTGGGGTGAAGCCCATATTGGCAGCCCTTCTCCAGGTCACTGGAGCAGCTGTCCCTGGAACAGCTATCCCAGCAGGTGGTGTGGGGCTCTTATCCCTTAGTCCAGTCTGACAGGATGGGTTTGAGCCCCTTTTCACAACACAGTGAGTGTTTGGAGTTTAAAATAGTTCTGACTCCTTTTCCTTGAGAAATGATTCACCAGTTCCTCCGATTAATGCTTTTTGAAGTGTTCTACTCTTGTTTTCAGTCTCTTAACTTGAGCAAGGACTGGATTATAAGGGTTTAACAGTGATTAGCTCTGTTTACAGTATTTTTTCTTGCTCTGAAAGGTACGGTGTTTGCTTTGCTGAGGGGTTTTATTTTGCAGAGTTTCTGTTAACCACCTGCTTTTTTTCCTAATTGGTTACAAGGACAATTGCTAGGCATAATAAATAAAAGATAGGGCCTTCCAAGGTTGTGTCTTAGGGACTGTATGTCAGAGATTCATAAACTGCGAGCAAAAATATGTGCCTCCCCCTGGGGGCAGGGAAGTGCGTGCCGTGTTCATGTTTGGGGATCCTTCCAAGGTCACGGAGGGCCCACAGTAGGAACTTCTCCAGTGCTGGCTGATGGCCTGGCTGGGCTGCAGCCACGCTCAGGACAGGACAGCCCACCAGCTCAGGTTTGCTGTGAGCTCCTCTCTAGTCTTAACCTTTTTCTTTGTGGGTTTTGGAAAAATGGACGTTTTTTCCCCAGTCTATCCGTGCAGACCAAAGGTTGGGGTAGAATGTGTCTTTGACACTCCTGAGTCTGCCTTGCTGTTTCTTGGAAGTCTGTCAGTGGAGCTTTCAGTCCTGCCCAGGCAGGGTCTTTTGGTTCTTAACTCTCCATTAGGAAGTTTTTCCCCAGTGCTGGACCAAAAGTCTTACCATGGATTCACAGAATGGCTTGGGTTGGATGAGACCTTTCAGATCATCTCATTAACACCCCCTGCCATGGGCAGGGACCTTCCACTAGACCAGGCTGCTCCAAGCCCTGTCCAGCCAGACCTTGGACACTTCCATCTTGGATCACCTGCATCTTGGGCTGACCTGCACTTGCAATTCAAAACAGTGTACATAAACTCATGTTGCCTTTGCTGGGCAGGACAGAGCAGCAGGAAGAGCAGCCAGGAAGCACCTGGCTTGTTCCAGCTTCTTCACAGCTATTGCACCAAGAATCCAAGTTAAGGAAAAATGAGATTGTTGGAATCTTATTGACTACACAGCTCACCCCAGTTAAACCTCAAATAGCTGTAGGTAGGATGTGTTCAAAGGGACAAAAGTAGCACTCAGAAAATAAAAAAAATGCCAGGCCTCAATTAATTGCTTTTCCTAGTGGAAACTCAAACTGGATTTGCATGAAAAGAACACCCTAGAGTGGATGTGCCTGGAGACCCCTCACAGTAACCCATCCCTGTTTCTTGATATGTATCCCATTTCATATATTGGTCGTTCCAGAGGTGTAATTTTAGCCCAAGAAAGTCTCTTCGCTGTTGTTTCCAGGCTACAATCTGGTCTGGGAAGCCACTATCTTTACCACACATTGTGTCCCTCCATGTCCAGTCTTTTATCAGGTTGTCCTTGGAACAAAAGATGAGCCAATGAGTGTGTCTCACCATTTAATTGCACATGTCAACGATAAATCTTTTGAGAAGAGTCAGGCCACATGTTTCTGAGGAGGCTGCACTTCAGTCTCCATCCCCGTCACTGTCCTTCATCACTCTCTTAAATCTGAAGGAGAAAACAGGAGGTTCAAAGGGGGACATGGGATGGGGGTGTGAGTGAAAATCTCATTTCATGTTCAGCGCACAGAGTCCATGCGGAACCCCCCAATATCTGCCTTAGCCGCGCCTCTGTCATTTGGAGGCCTCTGTTCCCGTCTCTGCCAAGTCCCTGTCGTCCACAAGACAAGACATCTGCAGTACATTTGTTTAAAGCAGGGAGATGACAAGCATTGAAACAGATGTTGGAAAGCAGAGCAGCAAAAGGCCTGTGCTAAGTGAATGGCCCATCGGGCCGGGCTGTTTGGTGGCTGATTACAGAGGGAGCCAACTGTTCCTTCAGAGCAGGCTGGACCCGGGAGATCCCTTGGTAAGAGATGTACTTTGCCAACATGTGGTGCTCCCTTTGTCGCTGTGCCTTTTCACATGTACCTGGGGAAAACACAGGGAACAGGATCATCATTCAAAACCCCTTAGATGAGTAACACTCTTGCTTATCCAGACTGAATTGATTCCTGGTTATGAGTTGAACCATTGGAAAGCATCAAGAGCGTGCCTCGGCATCCAACAGCCAGTATCACTCATTAGTTTGAATGAAAAGCCTGTGCAGGCTTTATCAAAGCTACAGAGAATTTTATCATGATCAACATAAAACAATATTGTATCTGAAACCTCTGCACCATATTGCCGTATAAAAAGCAGCTAATGTCTAGTGATCCTTGGTATATGAAGCAATTCAGGTTTATCAGAAGCTGACATATTATGCTTTGACAGCAAAGAATCCCTTTTGTACCTGATCTCATGTTTCCTAAGACCAGCTTTTCACCTCCTCTCATCTTGTCTCTAGGAGCTGATCCCCTTGTGCTGGGGAGGTAGAGCTCAGGTTAAATGAACTTGTGAAGCCTGGGAGTATTTACCTGTTAGTCATCCTGGGCAAGACACGAACTTGCTGAGTAAGAGAGCTGGGCTGGGGCTCAGTTTGTTCAGTCCTGTGGACAGGAGCTGGATGTAAAACTGGCCCCTAGCAGGGAAAAAGCACCCCTTCATGTTCTCGTGTTCAGCAGGCATCCCGCAGTGAATGCCAAGGACACAAGGGCTGCCTCTTTCCCCAGGGTAAGGCATGGTCAGGTCCTGCACTTGGTGCTTTCCCAGAGCTGGAGGGGCTCCTGTGCCTGGGCTGGCACCAGTGGAGGGCTCACCAGCATGCCCTTCACCTTTATGTGAGATTGCTGACACTCCATAGGCATGCAGAGATTTCACTGCTGCCTTACCTTAGGGAAGGAGACTGGGGCTCTCCAGGCTGTTCGAGCTGCCTGCAGATGTGCTATCTGCTAATAAAAGACTGTTAGGCACCATCACATTTCCATCTTATCCTGGTGGAGGGAGGGAGTACCTCTTCTTCTATTCTGTTTTTCTCCATCTCATTTTTTTCTTGGTGATGTTCCAGACAGGCAGTAGGTGACAGGCATGTGGTAGGATTTTTGGGGTGTCCTGTGCAGGGCCAGGAATTGGACTCAATGATCCTGATGGATCTCTTCCAGCTCAACATATTCTATGATAGCCTTGAAAATGATTACTGGATTGCCCGAGCCTTTACAAGGACTTGAACAATTTACCAAAAGCATTTTATAAAAGGACTGGCTCCCATATGTCCGAGTGGAAAACACTGGACTGTGCTTGAACCTCCTTATATCATTATTGTTTATCCAAAAGGATGAAAGGAGGAAAGATCCAGGACACCTGGAGGGATGAAGGGAAGCAGAGCTCCTCTGTGCCTGCCCTGCAGATTCCTTACCTGACCAGCCCATACAGAGCCACAAATGGACTGCAGATCTTGCTGCCCGGCCAGAAGAGCCAAGGGGCAGTTTCCCTTCTGCCCCCAAAGTCACTGCCATCTGCAGAGACAGGGAGCTGCACCAAGGGACTTTATTTTCAGGAAGTCTTGCTGATACCATTGTTTTGCAGGTGGCATCCAGGGCACTGCCAGTGGTGTATCCCATCCATCCTTTTCTCTCTCTTCAGAGGAGCTTTGGTGCTCCGGTCTTTGTGCTCCCCTCATCTGAAACAACACAGATACTGTGCGAGAGTTAATGTCTGCCAAGGCCTTGACCTGAACATGGAATTGAAGGGGAGCTAGGGGCATGTGAATGCTTTTGGTCCTCTAAAATGGACATTCCACTGAAAAATGAGGAATTTATTAAGTGTAAAAGACTTGTTATTATTTATTTACAAGTGTATTGTTCCCAGGCTTGTGCTTACTCTTCATGAAGCTGGCTTTGTGACTTGGCAGTGCAATCAAGAGTTGGACTTGATGATCCTAAAGGTCTTTTCCAACATAAATTATTCTATGGTTTCAGCTTCTCATGCAGTGCTGGCTTTGGGCTCAGCTAGGTTTGATTCTGCTTGGATTTCCCCAAAAGTTTTGCAGAGGCACATCTGGGCAGATGATGTGTGAGACCTGAGACCTCTGTGTCCCTGCCCAGTGGTGGCCCAGGGGATGCCCCACTGGAGCAGAGCCAGGACAAAGATCCCTGCTCACATCCTTGGTGCCCGCCACCCCTCAGGGCTTCAAACACCTTTCTCCTTCCTTCCTAAAATGCCATAATTTAGGCAGCATGTGTGGATTAAGACACCCAAAGTGGTGCTTGTTGAAGCCAGCTGAAAGCAGCGGGAAGTGGAAGGTGTCCCTGCCCATAGCTGGGGAGCATGAAGTAGATGATATTCCAACTCAAACCATTCTAGGATTCTATGATACAGTTCCATGAGGATTAAAGGGATTGATTGATCTCTTAAAGTTCAGATTGTGCTCACGTCTTCCTTCCGATGAAGCAATGGGAGAAATGTTTCTAAGTCTCATAGTTATGTTCATGGAGATGAGTTTGCTGACCAGGTACAAGCAGATGCAGTTGAAACAGGTCAGTGCTGTTACTTACAGGAAAAATGTTTATTGGTGGCTTTAAAATGAAAAATGAGATGAGATTGTTACACCAAAAAATATTAATAAATAATTGATCGATAGTGGAAAAGGCTCTTTTTGTAAATAAACTCCAGTGTAATTAATAGCCCTGTGCTCAGTAGTGTGCATGCAAAAGAAGCTGGGGATGCAATTAATGTGTCGTGGGCCTGAAGGACATCTGCAGATCAGGGTTAAACAGTCTGTTGAAGCTGAACTCATGAACCTGGTTAAACTGCTGGACTTGTTTGTTTCAATAAAACTTTTGTCTCTGCTGTGTACATATTTTATAGCATTCTAGAAGAAACACTTAAAGTCATATTTTGAATATTATGTTGGTAGCAAAGTATGAAGGACAGAGGAGGTAACAGAGAAGGCAACTTGCTAATGCAAAAGCAGTGTACTGAAAGTCACTTTTATTTCTTATTTATAATCTACATGCACACTCTGGATAATAGATGACAACGCTCATTCAGTACTTTAACTTCAAAGCAGAGAGAAGGCATGGATGACAGAGCTGGGAGCTGGAACACAAAGGTACTAACAACAAGAGGAAAAATGCCTGTTTACTGGATTGCATTTGTTAGCACGCTGTCTTCAGATATTGTTCCCCCAGGAATAGTGAGAATATGTGCTGCACGAACAATGATTTAACATCTGAAAATGGTACTTAAAGAGTTTTCTGTCTGGTAGGAATGTGATGAAGGCTTCTGAATGGAACCTGGGGAGTTCATTTCTTCTATTTATCTATATGTCTCTCTGGTTTTAGTCAGTGGTAATTGCATATTTAACCCCTTAAATAGGTTTAACCCTCTCAGCACCAACTTTTTTTAATTTTATTTTTGGTCTCATGTCTGCTTTTGTTACACTACAGCTGTGCTGCTCTCATTCCCTGCCAGAAAAACAGAAAGACAAAAGGGATTTTGGAGAGGTTGTGGCCAGGGAAGTGCATTGAGAATAATACCAAGCTCCACCTCTCCTTCTCCTCGTCTTCCTTTTTTGAGGAAAGCAGTAGATAACAGCATCCAAGGAAAGTGTTTTAATGGGATTCAGTACAGCTGGGGAGCCTTAGAGAGTGAGAGGGAGAAAGAGGGCTGTAATGAGGGGGGAAGTTGCAGATAGAGCAGTAAATCCACAGTATAAATTTGCTGCTTACTTCAGCAGTCTACTTCTTTGCATCTTTCTCAATTAGCACTTGTTCTGGGGGGCTTGCTTAATAGCTTATGTGAAACAAATATTAACATAAATTGTTTAATTATATCAAAATCTTGAATTCCTCCAAGACGTAAAATTGTTTTTAGCTAGGAATACATCTGCAATAAAACATCATCTAGTTAAAGTAAACGAGCTCTAAGGAAAGTCATAAGATTGTAGCTGAGCTACTTTTACAGTTTATTTTCATGGTATTTAAATTATGATACCAGTGGGTATTTTTAATTAGTGCCTCTTTAAAGTGTGCACTTGTCTACATAAGCCATTTTGGCAAATTTGACTCATTCATACCATGGTTGCTGTAAAAGAGGCCAGCACAGCCTGCAGGAATTGGAATTAAAAGTTTCTGCAAGCTGTTGTCGACATGACCACATCTCATTAACTTAAGAAATGGAGATTATTTGCCTGAAAGCTTGATTTGACTAACAGTAATCAAATATTAGGCTCAGTGGAGAAGGAAGAGGAAAAACAGCTTCACTGTTGTGATCTGTATCCTTAAGTGTTGTGTGGTTCACTTTAAATAGCTGTGACATATTTCTGCTATGCCAAACATAAAGGGGAAAAAATGATAAGACACAAAGCTTTATGACTAATCTAAGGTTAGTTTTATTTTCCAGTCTGACATATTATTTACCAAGTTTACCAAGGGTAAATACAATTTTTCTGATGATTCTAACATCAAGAAGAATAATTATCTTGAAAATAGTTTCAAAGTTTAAGCACTGGAAATTGCTTACATCTCGTGATTATCAACTGTTAAATAGGCATGAGCCTTAAATTTGTATCCTAGAATCATTTAACTGTTTTTAATGAAAGAAGACGAGGTAGGTTGCAAAATTTTGCATAAAAAAACCAAAATAGTGAAGTGCCTTTTTCATGTGAATTCTTTAAATAGCTTGGCAAATGAAAGAGCTGAGAAAAAAAAAAAAAAAAAAAAATTCCATATTTTGTGCAATAATTAAGGTATAGGAGTAGGAAATTAAAAAATGTTTGTGCTTGAGAGACTGGCAGGGTCAAAATTCAGTGTTGTGTGTTTGCCTGGTAAGCAAAGGACAATGTCATACCTAGATGGAAGCTGTGGCACACGTTATTAAAAAAAAAAAAAAAAAAGTGTGCAGTTAAACAAAAGAAGATAAAGTCTTGCGCCTTTTTATGTCTTTGAACTGAGAACATGTGCTGCATTTTACTAAAGGAACATGAGCCTTGAATGTAAGTAACTGGTTTTTGCATTAGGTACTCCCTGGAGGTAGCAGAAAAATATCATGTCCCTGCATGAAATGCGAATGTGAAATCTACCAGAAAGAAATATTTATGACCATTTTATGCTTGATTAGACTTGGATGACATCTGTTAGAAGACAGGGACTGGACAAAGAGAGAGACGCTCGGGGGCAAATGTTAACAGAGTTGTTTAGATGATGCTGGGGCAGGAGCGTCCATTTACTGCCAGGCAAAACATAGGAATTGTGTTAGCGAGAGTGCAGCTGACAGGAATTCGCCGTGATGGAGACAGTGTAAACTGACGGGCTGAAATAGTAAAATGCAGCTGTTGATATTCGCCGCGCTGCCACGATTTATGGGCAGGTATCGCAGCTGAACACAGATACTGTAACTTGCAGGGAGCAGATGCATTAACAAAGTTATATAAATGTGAGTCAGCTATAAAAAAGCGGCATCTTCACTTTTTAAAGTTGTTATTCCGCCAGGCTGCACTGAGAGTTGGAAGGACTTTCCAGAAAGAAAAAAAGCTGGATTTTCTTTTTTTTCTTTTTTTTCTTTTTTTTT
>WEKY01049427.1:1738745-1796440 GCA_013390045.1 Picathartes gymnocephalus
AAAAAAAAAGAAAAAGGTAAAAGATGACAGGTGGCAACATATTAATTAAAAGGCCACATTTTTATCCAGAAAATTAAATATGAGCAAAGCAGGCAGAAGTTTTGCTATGTTTTTCCAGAGGTCGTTTTGTGCTAGAAAATAACTGCTTTAGCACAATTTTAAGAAATTCTGAAGAGATCAGTGTTCCCCTCCAAAGTGTGTGTGTGTGTGTGTGTGACATATTGCTGATAGAACTAGTCAGTCCATCTCCAGCCTGGCGTGTCCTTGGTCCTGCATGAGGTTTGTCTCGATGAGATGGGGTGACAGAGCGAGGAGAAGCCTCTCAGGGCACCTTCACCAAAGTGTTACACCAGCAAGGAGTGGTCACCTGCCCCATCTCCTTCTCGGGGTGGTACTTGGCAAGCTCAAGGTGCTAAAGCCACAAGAAGCATTTACCTGGCAGAGCCTGCTGTGGTCCTGTAGCATCTCACCCTCAGGTGTCTCCTGCACACCTTCCTGTGCAGGGCCAGGTGTCTGATCCCTGTGGGTCCCTTCCAGCTCAGGGTGGTTTGTGATTCTGTGGCTCCCTTACACCCTGAGTGACTGGTTAGGGCAGCACTAGCACTGAAGCAAATCCTTAGGCTCAGGGCTGCAAGATGAGGCAGTTCCAGGAGCAGTTTATTACAATGCTTTTGCCTTTAACTGTTTTTACAGTTTATTATGAGATTTATATGTGGTGTTTAATCTGGCACTTCTGTTTAGTGCTTCATTTGTCTAAGGTAGAGATAACACAACTTTCTGTAAAGCACTTATATGATTGCTACAGACAGCTTGGAAGTGTGATGGGCTGGAGAGATCCAGAGCCCTGTGGTGGTAACTGAAGACCTCTCAGGCCGTGCCATGCTACTGCATAAACCAGCTTAAGCAGAAAATACTGCCTGTTTTCCTGTTTATGTATTCTTCTGCATCTAGGACCAGTTATATCTGGCTATGGTTTCGGGATATGTATCACTCCCAAGTACAGCATTGAAAGGATAAAATGAAAGGATAAAATGGTTTACTGGGCTCTCTAAACTATAATTGTCTCTCTTTGGATTTTCTGGCATTCCATATATTGGGGAAGGTTGCAGACTGTGTGATCAGGTACTTTGCTTCCTTTCCTTACCTATATGGTGACAAAAGGCCAGATATTCATTACTGAGGAGGATACAGCATTTACTCTGAGTGCAGCTTTCAGCACTTGGTTGGAGTACCATTATTGTATGATACTGCCATGATTTGCTGGTTGTTTTGGATAAATGGTTGAAGGAAAATTCAACAAATGGGACGAATAGCCTTTTCCAATGTGATTGTGTATCTCATTTTCCAAGATGTCCTTGGGAATCTGCATCGTTTTCATCTAGCACCTTTCTTTTTATGGAGAGGATGCATTTTCTTTTGGACTCAGAATGACTCAGAAGACATAGAAAAGGCTTGTGCACCAAAATGACTCCCCTGTCAGAGTTTGGAGAGAGGGTTTGAGGCTGTCTCCTCCTAAGGGTCACAGGGCTTTACCTGTTTTGGTCCAGTAGATTGCAGCTTTGAACAATTCCTCTCTAAGAAATTGGACACGGGTGAGTAGCAGTGGTCACTTATGAGTGAGGCTGCACACCTGGAGTGCCTCCTGATGAGCTGCCCAGGGAGCCTGGGCACAGCTCTGCGGGCTGGTGGCCACGGCTGCCCAGCTGGGAGCTGGAGGTGCATAGTGGCCACAGGCACCTGGTGAGCTCAGAGCTGTCAGGACACTCACTGTCCATGCAGAAAAAATCCTCAGGGCAGGTATCTGTGCTATTTGGCCACCATCTGGGAGAGCCACATGTGATGTTTGTAATCATATCTGTCTGCGAGGGGGCTGCTGGAGGGGCTGGGTGCTCCCTGCATGGTCTGACATTCTGCAGCACCATGACTGCTTGCCAGATGAACAGAGGTGCTGGAGAGCCTCTGCTCCCAGGGAGACAGCCAGCAGGAGCTGAAAGCTGGGAGGGAAACCCTGCTTTGTACTGGCAGTAAGAAATGGAAGAAATAAGGGTTGCGTTCTTCTCACCCAGCAGGTGTGGTTGTAGAAAAGGGATGAGAAGCATCCTCCATGCTTTCTCCAGACAAACTGGAAGAGATACCCAAGTCAAATGGATACCTATAGGGTGGGATGACCAGAAAATTATGTAAGGACTTTGCTTCAGGTTGTGGTGGATCAGACCAGGCAGATTCAACCTCATGGGACATGTCATAGTAGGGAGGTCTAGGCTATAGGCAGCCCTTGATGGTTCTTCACACTCTTCATGTAGCAGTCATCCTCTGATTTATGGCATTGGTGGAAAAGACTATTGAATTTGTTGGTGTGGAAATTAGCTGGCAGCTAGCTGTAGACTGTCCCCTACTTTCACAAACAATATAACACAATGCAAGGGGAGCTTTAAGCAAAGTCCAACTGTTTAATAATCTATGTGTTAAATATGGACTAAAAATGCAAAAATGGATAATATCTGCAGATATCTCCAGACAGCTGGAGTTGTTTTGTGTAGAAAATATGTGGCAAGTGTTTATTTTTAAATGTTGACCGCTGCTATTAGGTATTTATGACATTGGAAACACAACAGAAGGCTAAAGCACCACAACAGCCTCAGATTGGCTCAAATTGGCCCATAACCACAACTTGAAGAGGGAGTTTTATCCAACATTAAATGCTGGAAAACATCTCACAGCGCTTCTCAGGGATCAAAAGCTTTGCAGAAGTGGTCCCCACTACACGAGCAGTGTGGCAGATGCAGAAGCAGTGAAATGTGGGAGTTTCAAGTGGCCAGGATCATTCTAAGTAAAGTCTCCTGGGGAACAAGAACGTTCCTTTCTGTGTTACCTACCTCTGTCCTTGTTCTTTTCTTTTCCCTGGTCCTTCAGCTGGGTGGGTTGAGAAGAGTAATTTTTAGGTAGTGCTTGCAGGTTGTTTTTACAAAGCACCAATGTGAGAAAACTCCTGATTTTGACACAGCAGTGGAAGGTGGGGCAGGTTCATGGCTCTGAGGGTAATTGTGAACCCCTCCACCATGGGCCTTGTTTTCTTTGGCTGGAAAGTCTGACAGGGCTGACATATTTATGTACAGAGCTAGTATTTAGCTTGGAATTTTACACTTACGAATGATGAACTAAACAGAACTCATTTATGTTTTTCCTTCCCTCTGTAGCTTTCTTTTTTTCCTCTTTATTTTTTTGAAATGTGAGGTTACGTATTGCAGACAAGTCTCAACATATCCACCCTGTGCTTGACCACCGGAATTAATAAGTAGCCACATTCCTTGATGATTCTATAGGGATTGGAAGCTAGGCAGCCGAGTTTGCTATGCAAGAGAGTTAATAAAAATTTTCATTGCTGGAGGAAAGCTTATATACAGTAGTCTGTTTGTCCTGTATTTCAACCACCTGAGTCAGAGCCAAAAAAGCAATTGTCTACTACATATTTCAAACAGATGCTGAGGGGTAAAAGGAGTGACTAGAATTCGCAGCAATAAAATGCTGGCTCTTTAAGTTCCCTTGAAGGAAGTGAACCTATAAAATTTTTGCTGCTGACTTGTTTGTCCAGTTCTTTGAAGTATTTAACATTAATTTAGTCTGCAAATCATTGCCACCTCAATTTTTCATTGAAGTATCAAAGCCTGCTAAACACATAATGTTGGAGTGCACAAAACCCCCTGATTCCTTTAGCAGATACATTAATTTAGCAGTTACCCATTTGAAAACTTCCTCCTGACTCTGGTGGTGGGGTGTGCTCTACGTATTTGTAAAGGAAAACTCTTCGAGGAAGTTTGTTTGTTTGTTTGTTTTTTTAATGACTATTAATTTCACTTGCAGTAGGTAAGTGCATTTTAAGTGGTGGTGTTCCACCCTTTTCTGTTAATAACACCCGTTGCTGCTCTGCATCAGAAACCAAGGTGAGGAGCCAGGATGATTGGATGGAGCAATGGGCTCTGCAAAATTGTTAGAGGTTTTAGGTGCTCAGGAGTAGATGTGCCTGTCCCCTGCCCACGTCTGAGTGCAGGAGCTGGGTGGGAGGCTGTGGTGGCACGGGCTGGTGGTGCCTCAGGCTGCAAATCTGTCTGCCAGAAGTTCCTGCCCTTTTGGGCTGTGCCCCGGATTTCTGAAAATAAGAATGAATTGATGACAATCCCACTCATGCCAAGTGAAGACAAAGGCAATGTTTCCATTGTCTCAGATATTCTGTCTTCCAAGCAGTCTTCAGGCTCAGACCAGCAAAATGTACGCAAGGGTCATTTTTGTTGCCTTTCTGGCAAAAGAAATAGCAGATTATTCAGTAAGTGATGGCTACATTGGCAAGTTTCTGAAGTTAGTTATTGCTGTGGGATCCTGGTCAACAACCTTCTCATAGGGGTTTCTTTCTCACTGTTTTTTTAAATACATTTTCCCTTTTTGACTACTTACTCCTAAATTGAAATTTCTCATATTCTCCTGGACCTTGTGCCCCAGGGGATAGGGAGAAGACCCCTGGTCCCACCCCTGTGGGTTCTGTGCCCTGCCTGGCACTGCCCACGGCAGCACTGCTGGGACCCAGCGGTGGCACGAGCGGAGGACATCAGCTGTGAGGGGAAGCTTAAAAAATGCCATCAGGCTTAACTTGGAAAAAAATATCAACACAGAGGGTGTCAATTGAAAACCAGCAGGGTGGGAAAGCTGCGGTACTGTAGTGGGAATGCAGCAGCCTCAAGGCCCTTTAAATGATTGGTGACACACTAGAGATATTGTTAAATTACCTTTTTTATTGGTTCTTGAGTCTTATGTCTTAAAAGACTATTCTTTGGAAGAAGTCAAGAGAATCCTTATATTTGGTTTAGATACAGTCCTGAGATACAAAACCTGGATGTGGATCTGGACCTGAACTTTTCGGGTGTCTGGGGAGTATTTCAGGCTGGAATTTTGTTGTGAGACCTCTCTTTGCATGTGATGGTCTGGAGGATTTGGGTGTAGTGTTAACCTGCAGCACAGCTAAGCTTCAGCCAGGGGTGTTGGTATTTTGGCACGTTTCCCCACCAAACAGAGAAATAGTGAAGTGTTTCTGTCTTAAGGTTGTTTGAAGATTAAAAGGATCATTTTCTGTTTCGTTTTCAGCACTAAAAATTGAATACAAGGATTTGCCAATTTGTAAATTCACTAACTATATTGAATAGAGGACCAGAAAGGGTTTGAGTTATGGTAATAAATAACAAAAGAAAAGGTTTTTTGCATCTAGTTCAACTTCTAAATGTTCAGAACTACTTGTCTGTTTATAGTTCATGAGTATTGTTTCCAGTGTTCAATTATTGTCATCTCTGTGCTTTCATTGCCCCATCTGTAAAATCAAGACTGTGGGCAAGAGGCTTTTTATTTTTGTTGAAGGACTTCAGGATGATTTTGAAGCAGGTGTGTGTTGCTAGTAGTTTTTAAGAGAATTTGGAGCAAAGGCTTAATGAAGGATTGCTGGTGAAACACTTTCATTCAAACACTCTGCTTAAGACTTTCTCTCCACCCTGCACGGTCCCATATTTTACATTCACTCCCAGCATGGACTTCCTTTGCTGAAGGTCCCATAGGTAAGCCATGAGAGTAAAATATACTACAGGGCCTCATACCAACACTTGGAGTGGGAAACTTTAACCACCCAGCTTAATTTTTCATGGCTGTAGAACAAAAGCTGGGATTGTTTTGGGGGTACAAAGGTGGCCACCGGGACAGCCCCATTAGCCTCACACAGGCAGCTCAGCCCCCTCCTTGGGCTGGGACCAAGCTGTGGCCCACGGTGGCTGTTTTTTGTGGCCCGTGGCTGTTTTTCTCCTGTGCTGGAGCGAGATCATCGTGGCGACGCATTCGTGCCAAGAGGAGAGGGCTGAGCATGGCCGTCACCCGCAGAGCCGCGTTTTGTATCTGCCCGCTGGGGAGCTGCTGCAGGCAGAGGAAACCAGTAGGGGTAATGGTGATGCTGAATGGGAAGAGAAGATTTTTTGAACCTGA
Source organism: Picathartes gymnocephalus (assembly GCA_013390045.1). Lineage (NCBI taxonomy): Eukaryota > Metazoa > Chordata > Aves > Passeriformes > Picathartidae > Picathartes > Picathartes gymnocephalus. Next base: position 1,744,758 of record WEKY01049427.1, read on the forward strand.
AAAGGGCTGTTTATGTATCATAACCCCCTTTTCAGTGCTTTGAAAGCAGCCTCCTCTTTGCTCTGTGCAGCACGAAGCATCCAGGTTGGTTCTTCGGTAACAGCGGCAGCTCAGTGCAGTTTTTGTAGCACTGTGGAGGAATGGGGGAAAATTTTGAAAAAAAAATCTCAACTGGCCAAAAAATTTCAGCATTTTTCAATTCTGTATTGACACCTGAGGAGCAGGCTGGCATCTACAGAGTGCTGAAATAGCTGTGAATTGGTAATTATGAATTACAGCAGGAGATCAGTTCGGCTTAGTGTTCCCAGAACCTGAGAGATAAAAAGGTGCCAGTGAGAAAGGTAAAACATCGAGTGGCAGTGAATGTGCCAGGCTGCCTGAAACTTAGTTGCACTCTGGTTTGTTGCTGAATTTTGTAAGGGGAAAAATTTGGAAAAAAAAGGATGTGGATGACATTTCTATTGCGGCATGAGTATTTCCAGTAAAATAACGAGGATGTGAAGCAATTGTTGGAGTGTTTGTAGGTTTTTATATTCTTCTCAGTTTTATCCATTAGTTTACCTAGTAGAGCAATAATTAAAGGAAGAAAAGCAGTAAGAAGCAGCAGGAGGGCAGGATTTTTCCTGCTTGTTTTTCCTTAATTTTATATCAAATGCAGAGCAATACAACCATTTATTTTTTAAGCTGCAAAAGTGCCCATTTCCCTTTTTCATACCCTTTTCTTTCCAGCTGTCATTTACAGGAAATGACAATGTCAAATGATGTATTTGTGTGTCACGTTTCAGCCCAGTATGGAGGGGGGTCAGTTACCCCTGGTTCACGTAGACCCAGGCTGGTATCTCCCAGGTTTTTAAGAGCATCAGTAGATAAGGATTGAGATTTTGAAGCAGAGGATATCAAGAGAAGCAAAGGATTTGTGAGCATGTATAGAGGCCAGGCATCACGTCCAGCTGCTCAAAAGGTTCCTGGAAGAGTGAAGTTAATCATTAGAAGAAATGGTCCAATTTTAAGGTGGCAAAAACCTCCTTTGCTTTTGCCAAGCTCTTATCCAAGGAGGAGGGCCATCTTTCCTGGAGAGCAGCCTGTCTGTCTGGGATGTATCTAGTAAAAATTGGAGATACTTTTCACCACTTTCAAAATCCTTTCACCAATTCCCCAGATTATTGGCAAAATAAGGGTTGTGGCAGATTCCTAATAACTCTCTTTCCCTTCTGCATCAGTTATGTGTCTTTGTGAGGCAGAGCTTTGAGTCAGCTCTCCTTCATTTTGCTCCTCTGGTTGCTCCCAGGGGAGACAGTCTCTTGGTAATAGGAGCTACCTCAGTTCAGAGAAGAATACAGTTTTGTTCCCTTCTCGAATGACACATGACTATCAGGCATCTCATGAGTTCTCTGTGTGGGCACATGAATTGAACCTTTTAGGAGTCTGGGTGATTAATGGCCTGGTGGGTAGGGAGCAGACACTCATTACAGGTCTGGGGGATCTGCCTGGCAGAATTAAAAGCTGCTGTGGTAGCAATGCCCTTTTACCCTCCCGAGCCTCCCCTGCAAACGTCACCAGCGCCGCTCAGAAAAGGAAACAAAGTTGACCACAGGGTGGTTTAGGGGATTTTTTTTACTTTTGTTTTTGTTGCTCATGTGTTGTTGTGTGGGTTTTCTTACAGAGCAAGCACAAGAGATGTTTTAATTAGCCGTGGCAGAATTGTTTTTGGCTTTATCGGATTCTGTTCATGAAGGATCCTGGGCACATTGACATGGCTGTGATCTTTGTGTCTCAACCTGGCCGCTGAGGCAAAGTCTGCAGTGCTGCCGGTGTCTGTGGATAGGGCTGGATCCCGCTTCCAGCATCAAGTGGGGATTTTTTCCTAATATGGACAGTAGTCCACAAGCGACTGGACGAAGTCCATCAAACTAACATTGCCAACAGCCAGTAGAAAGTTTGGCTGTGCTCAAGTTGGACCAGCCCCGAGCCAGAGACCAGAAGGTAAAAGGCTTTTTCACACCCTAACCCGGCGTCTCGTGGCCAGCATTGATGTACTGAAGGCACAGCCCCAGGGATGCTGACAGGAGGTGTTGCCTGCTCACCACTTCCCTCTGCAAATAGCTGTACAGTCGTGGCTTTTGCAAAACGAAGCTGTTTTGTTTTGCTTTGTTTTGTTTTGTTTTCCTCCAGAGAAAGCTCAGAGCAGGAACAGAGCAGGCACTGGCATGCCCGTCTAAACCCCTTTCTTTTCTAATTTTTTGGAACATACTCTTCTGTTTACCTTCTGGCCTAATACTGATGCAGTGCAAGTGTTTCCACTCACAAAACTTCCACTTGTCCTAATTTTGAGAACATGAAATTTGTGTATATTAATTCTTATCTGAGTTCTCAGTGGATTGCACAGCCAGTGCTTTAAACGGGCACTGGCAGCCCATTCCTGGTCAGCAGTAATTACTAAGTTTGTTTCTGAGGAAAATATTGTGAAGGAAAGTGGGGTTTTTTGTTGGGTTGTGTTGGTTTTTGTGGTTTTTTTTGGTTTTTTTTTTTTTAACGTCTTGATGTTCTGTATTAGGCGTAGACTGTTTTTAAACATGAGCATGTGTTCCTTTTCTTTGATGTTTTTCATGAAGAGGATTCTGTCTTCCACTTTAACAAAAAGCCCATGTTCCTTTTAGGTTGTTTTATTCTGCTAATGATATTGCTTACTCAGATAAATAGGTATGTACATGTACATTTAAAATGCAACATTCCCCTTCAACACACCATGGATACATAACAGAACTGATCCTCTGTAGTGATCTCCTGTGCCAGAATTTTCATGTTTTGAAATTAAAATGGATTCTCCTTATCTTCTCATAGCCCCTTTGATCCATTGCCTGTGGGTGCGTAGTGGCACTAACGACAGAGGATGGGGAAGCTTCAGCTTTGCGTGGCATCATTAACTCCACAGCATTAGCAGCATTCCTGTGAGGAGCTGGCCGTGCTCCTGGTGTGCCAGGAGAGCAGCCTGCTTCCCTACACTGCCCTGTGCTTGATGCCAGCTGGGATTCTCCCCCTGTGTGTTCCTGACGGGTTTTTCTTCATCGCTCTTCTCTTTTCCCTGACCCTGTTGGTGTCTCGGCAGTGGGAATTCCCTGCGGTGATACCTGCTTTCCAGATCTTTTCCTTCCTGCAGCTGGCACATAACTCCAAGGACTAAACTGGGAGGTTAGACCTGGGTTCACCTGTGCCTCAGCCTGTACCTGTGCTGAGAGTTTGCATGCTTGCTTTTTTTTTTTCCCTCTAATTATTAATTCACTCCAAAGTTTGTCATTTGAAGCTGGTCACAACTAAATAGCTTGAACCTCTCTGCCAGGGCTTTGCATGCAAGTACTTACTGTCAAAACTGTTCTCAATGATGAGTCAGTTCCTTTTTTTTCCTCTTTTTTCTTTTATTTTAATGACGAGTATGCAGCTAGTGTACCCATTAAAGCTTGCTGAGGGATGGCATAGAAATGAGGATACACATGTGTATGTATCAGATGCTGAAGAGCAGCATTCATGTTATAAATATAGCTCGGCTGTGTTCCTTCTTACATTTCAATTTTGTAATCTGTTCCAGAAGATTTGGACAAAAATACTGTAGTGTAAGAGAGCATTAGTTTCTGGGTTCTTCAAATAATAATTCTTAGTAGAGAAACTAGTAAATAAAGCTCTGAAGATGGGCAAGATGACATCTTCCCTAGTTCTAGGAATTGGACTTGGGGTATAGATTTATGCAAGGTAAAATAAAGGACAAGTGCAAGCAGGAGCAGAACTGTATGTTTTATTTTTTTAGTTTATTGCTAAAATGTATGAATAGTCCTTTTTTGTTTGTTTTATTGGTGTGATTATATATGATCTATCTTTACATGTATACTTTTTAGACCTGGTGGGCCCACTGTGATTAAATGTTTGCTTTGAATACGTGTCCAGCGTGTTAACTTTTCACAGTGGAAAGTTGTTAAATTCATTTTTATACAGGGGGGGGGGGAAGAAAAAGGGGGGAAGAAAGAGGAGATTGTTAAATGTATGGAAACCCTTATTGGCTGAATTATATAACTGAATTCATTCAACATGCTCGGTGTATCTTGTTCTCCTTTCAGTATTGCCACTCTGTTCATCACCCCTTTTAGTGCTTTAGGCATATGGTGTGCAGTACATCCAGGGAAGTGTCAACAATATGGCATATGTTATACATACTGATCTTGATACACCGTAGAAAATAATGGGCCTAACTTTAAAAGGCACGGTGCTAAGAATAGAGCGTGCTGCAACATGCAGACAGTGAATCCGCCATGAATGTCATGTTTGAAGACAAAAAGAGCTGTATTTTTCATTACTTTTGTGGCTTGGTTTGTATCTTGGCATTGCTGCCGATTAGAAAATGATGGTGAGATGAGTGCGGGTGGGATCTTCACCCGCCTGATGCTGGAATCCCAGGCTCTGTGGAGACTCGGGGGTCGGCTCACTCAGGGGTCAGTGCAGGCAGGAGGGAGCAGGGAAGGCTGTGGGAGCTGCCTGCCAGTGCTCCAGGGCTGCTCCTGCGAGCCAGGATGGCCCAGCAGGGACTGTGCTACTGACATCCATCCGCGGGAAGAGGGATGGGGACGGGGGATGTCCGGATGCGCTTCCAGGAGTCATTAGAGGGTCGCATTAGCTCACCACTTATCTCCCTCCGTGCTGTAAATGAGCCTGCACAAGCAGATTGCAGCGCTTACATAAAAACCACACTGGTGGAAATGAGTCTTTCCAAAGACTCTTCCAAGGATCTGCCCATTAGGATCTGACTGCGAGATCAGGGCTCTCATCTGGACTCATAGTAGTAAAATGAGGATGAAATGCTCTGTTTCTCATTTCTGGATCCTGGACTTACTCAGCTCCCCGTTTCACAGGGAATTTTTTCATCCCAGGAACGCTCATTTTTAAATTAGAAAAAATTCGAAGAGAGGGTCCTTTAGAACACTCGTCCTGAAAATTGTTCCAGGGAGTTTCATCTTTAAAGTAATGATTCATGCCATCATATAGGTGCATCTGTATGTCTGCATGCTGTTTATTTATTGTGCTGCACTGGTCTGGCTCGGGATTTTGTAGCATCTGAAGTGCAGAAAAGCAGTGACTGGAGAGAGGAATATCTTCTTTCCAACAAAGACCAAATATTTGTCCATTATCTCTCTGGCTGTTGCAGTGGTTCTTGATATCCACAGAACTGAGCAGATCACCGCGTGGATAAAATAGCACAACAAAATATTTATTTTTAAGCTTTGTTGAATGCTGACTGTTTGGTGCAAGTTTATGAGGGTTAAACATTAATAGCAGATGTTGTTAATGAATAGAAGGCTTGAGCCAGCTTCTGGGACCTTTGAGTTAGTACATGAATTTTCTGGTTGATGACAATACTTGTAACATGCCTAATTATGAAGCAGTGTTCTAATCAAGCCTTGAATAACTGAAGAATTTCCCCTCCTCTTTTGCGGTTATTTCAGTGGCACACACACAGATCGCTTCAGTGCCTGTGCTTGTTCTTAGTGATTTTTCTTTTCTTAGAACATTCATTGAGGTTTTTCCCCAAGAAGCACAAGTATTGACACTGGATGTCGGCGCGGGAGCGGGCGCAGGCACCGAGGGTGACACGCGCGTGGCACGTCCCCTCCACCCCGGCCCCACCAGCAGCTGAACTGGTGCCAGCCTCTGAACTTGTTGTCCCAGTTTGTCACACTTCCAGGTGAAGTACGTGAAAGTGATTATAGGTAATAAATATCTCTTTTTTTTAAACTTATTGCAGAGGCAGTTTTTCCCCTGTTAATGAGGGTAATTTGACTTGGTTGAAGGATTGAAGTTCTTAAGAATTAATGCAGCAATCCAATTCAAAGATTTAAGGAGATCTAAGATTTTTCACAGGTCGTGTGCTAGTGAATGTGCTCCTATCACATAGCAGCTAATGGACTTGAACAACAGTCTGTCATTTACTGTTACCTCAGTGTATAGCAGCTTTGCCCTTGATAGCGAGTATACTTTCCCAGCAGTGCAGGTTATTTAGTAGTGCCGTGTATTTGTAACACTTTTAAGAGACAGTATCCGATTTCTAACAGCCCTAATTACTGAATAAAGCGAGGTTACCTTTCTGACTTTCTTAATTATGTGTTTGGATCCTAATCTGTGTGAGCCTAAAGTGGTTTAGGCTCTAATAGCTGACTCCTCATTTTTTTTTTCGGATTTATGTCTGTGTATACACATCTATGAAATAATTTCTGTGTTGCATTTTCCCTGTATCGATGCTCAAAGGTTAATTCCGTAAATATGGAAGTGTGAGGCACTAGTCTCCATAAGGTCCCCTTGTTTTTAGGGATGCATTATTACCTTTTAACAGTGTTTTGTAATGACTTATTTGTAAATGCTGTTGAAAATGCTCTAATTTCTTGATCCTATTATGTTCCTGGATATGAAAAATCCTATTGTAAGGTAATTAGAAGGATTCTCTTCTATTTAAATGTGTGTTCTCTAGACAGTGTCACTCTATACTCTGCACACAAGAACCTTTGTTCCTTAATTAGAAAAAGGACTAGAGCTCATTAATTGTGAGTACAAAGTGATGTCTGCTCAAATGGAGAAGCAATAATACAGTTTAAATAATGATTGATCCTACATTTTAATTCTTACACTATTTCATACTGATAGTGATAAATAAGCAACATATAATGCAGGTTGCGAAGCAATGTGTGAAGATTTTTATTGAAAAATCTCTTTTTGCAAGGATAAACCTGTGTCGGGCACAATAAATAAGGGATGGATGGAACATACACTGCGTCTGCCATTTAGGAAAGTCAGCATTTGTCAACAGAGCACCGTAGCAATAGCTGAGATACTGGAGTTCACTCCACCCCATACTTTAGAAAATGAAATAATTGTGAGAGCTGTGCAGTCAAAAGCAGTTTGGATCTTGGTCTTACAGAGCTATTATTTTGATGAAAAGAATATTTTAATTACTGCTCACAAAGAGGATGAGTTATAAATGTTTGAGTATTTTGCATGGTGTTTTCTTTTGGAGACAAGTGTACTTTGTTCCCTGAATTTCACCATCTCCCCGCCATCCCCTTGGGAGGAGAAGGATGGCCTTGTGAAGGTCAACCCAAGACCCTTCACCAAAAGGTTTTGGTTTATGTGGTGGCTACAGAAACAGGGTGGGCTGAGATGTGCCCCGCAGGGTGAGCTCCCAGCATATGGCCCTTCCCAAAAATCGGGAACATGTTGTGCTGAGCTTGGCAGTCCTGCTGGATGCCAGGATGGTGCCTGTGTGTGTTTGGAGTTTGGGTCTTGTCAGCTGAGGCTGGGCTGGGCAGAGCAAATCATTGGGGGTGATGTCCCTGTGGCTCCCCAGCCTGTGGCTCCCTCTCCTCCAGAAATCCAGCAGTGCCCATTCCTCTCCTTCCTCGCCTTGCATCAAAGAGTTGAAAAGAGAAAACCTGTCTAATTTTTCTAACCCTGATGAAAACATGCATTAACAAGGCAAATCCTTTCCATAAAAAGAACAGGAAAGTTGGAAGATGAGGCTTGATTTCCTGCTGTATTTCACAGATCAAAATGGTAAATGTTAGACTGGGGTATACATTTCATTCAAAGCATATCGGCGCTGAGAGAATCCCAGGAAACGTGGGGTTTCTTGGTATCCTTCTCTGCTGTATTCCTCTTGGTGGGAAAGAAAAATAGTTTTTAAAAGATAAAAACCTGTTCTTCAATTGGCTATGCAAAAATCTTATTGCAGTATTTATTCCAAACCTGCACACATAATGTTCAGTCAAGGAGAAAACAGCAAAAAACAGTTGTTGATGGACTTAGGCGAGAACTGGATTAAATAAGCATTAGTCTACTGAAGCTGATTACAGGAATATGAAAATGCAGTATCTTAATGGTACATATTTTCATGTGGCAGCTCAGTTGCCTTTCATTTTGCAGCTAATATGTCTATTCTTATGAGTCATTTACTTCTTTAATTACCTTTTGCAGGCAAGGCACCATGGTATATTAATGTGAATGATTTTTACTGCCAGTTTATCATACAATGCCCCAGAAGTTGAAAGGCGTAATTGACTTGGAAGAGCAGCTCATGAAGGAAACAATATTTAGTTGACAGTTTTCCTTGTACTCTCTGTTGACGTTTATGAGTTTACACTATGCTAAAGGAGTAATAAACACAATTTTCTTCCAATAACAGGAAAGAGTCGCTTTTAAAATACATTTGTGGGAAACAGATTTGTTCATTTCTTGAATAATATAAAATAATGCGTTTTCAGTGATGAGATGTATGTAAGACTGTCAATTGAATTAAACCTTGGAAGGTGCATTTATAACCTGCCTTAGAGCGTTAAAAGATATTAGGGTGCATATGAATCAAATCAGTTAGATGAATATTTAAATTATACACAGATTTGGATAAATCATATTCAGATCTGCATGTTAGATTATTTGGTGGCCTTCTCTTGTCGTGGAGGGTGAAAGTTTGAAGTGGGAATATGAGGGACGGAGGCTCTGTTTCTGTAGATGGAAGAACTCTCATCAGAAAGCTCGTGATAAACCCCGATTGGAGGATTATTGCAGAAACTTTCTATAACTTTCCTAGAGCCAGAAGCTTGAGGAAGGTTTAAAATCAGCTTTGCAATCCGTCAAAGTCCATTTTCTCCTGGAATGCTACTTTTATTGAAATGACCTTGTCAAATCGCAAATTCTTTTTCCCAGGCATCCCCAGGACCGTGCGCAGGTATGATTAATCATCCCATCCCGCTTTAATTAATTTAAAGGCGCCCATGGCCGGGGCGGGAGGAGACGCCGGCTGGCGAGGGCAGCGCTTCCCCGCTCGGCTCGCAGGGAGTTAAACTTTTCACAGTTTTCCCGATTGTTTGCAGTTCAGCCCTCTGCAACATAATGAAAGTTTTCGAGCCATCTGTTGTTAAGCTGGCGGTGAGCAAGGCCAGTATATCCAAACAAAGTGCTGGCCTGCTGTAAACTGAACCTGTCAGTTTAGCATAGCTGCGCTGACCTCGCCGGGCGCGGGGCAGCGGGTACCAGGCACTGGCTGCCTGCTCGGCTTCCAGGGGAACTTCTTGGGGGGACCGTGTTTACTTTTTCCACTTAGCGTTCCTCCCACAGGCTTGGACTAGTTTATACTAAATCTTTAAATTGACACTGTTCTATTCCCCTCCCCCCCCCNCCCCCCCCATTCTGAACTTTCTCCTTTTTTCTTAATCTTTCAGGCCGTACAGAAAAAAAATCTATTAAAACTACACAGTGGCTGGAATTTGAGCTTTTCAGGAAGTGATGGGCAGGGGGGGGACACGACACAGGACAACAACTTTTGTGATTCTGTAGCTCAGTGTGTGCATGTGTGCCAGCGAGATTCTCTCTCAAAAGAAAGAGGCATGTTCCCAAGTATCCCAGCTTGCTTTCCAGCTCCTATTGTTCCCTTTGTTCTGTATTATTTAAGATCAGTTACTGATTTGCTTCAGAGGATTGGGAATAGCAGGCAAGGTAGAGCAGAGCAGCCAGTGTCTTTTGTCTTCCTGGGAGCCACAGTTGCATCCAGAGTGGCCAGCTGGAGCAGCCTCTCTCCTGCTTCTGTTTGCTTCTGTTCAAGGGGTTGGTTGCTCCACCGTAAAGTACTGGAGAATTTAAAACTTTTTGAGTGGAATTGCCAAGATCAGACTGGAAATGCCCTTTATTTGCAGGGCTGTGTGGCAGGGAATTGCTTTCTTTTCTTGTTCATGTCAAATACACATTAGTTTGGCCTCATCTCCTCTGCCTCAGTGTGTTTGTGCTTTTTCCAGTCTTATGTCTGAGATTGCCTTCCCTTTTTCCTTCCTCCGTAAATGTTATTTATTCCATTTTATCTGGGATACAACACACGTCATTTCTCGGCTGGTATTCACTCAATACAAGTGATCTTAACTGTTTTTTAGGATTGGCAACAAAAATTTAAGTGTGTGTGCCAGGAAAGTGACTATTTGGTATTACCTGTTTCCAGTGTTTGTTTTTTGGACTAGACCTACAGTAAATACCTTTATGCTACCGTTGTTGCCAAATTCAGTCTTTGCTTTCTACACTTGTGCTGAAACTGCTTACTGGTCTTTGGCTGGTTTCAAGTGTGTTTTACTTACCTCATGATTCTTGGAAAGCAAACCTGATTGCCAGTGACCCCAAATGCTGCAGTGCTCAGTCAGGGGGAGTTTTGCCTGAGGAAGAGCTGCTGAATTTGTGCAGTGTGTGAAACCAACCCGTGCTTTTGCAAAAGTGCTTTGCAGATAGTCTGTATCTTCACAGTGTGGTTCAAAGGCACTGGAAGCTGTGGAAAAGCAGTAAAAGTACTTGGCCTTTCCACAAGACCCTTCCAGGGGCTTTGTGCTGGTGCCCACCAGAGGGTAGGAGTGCCCAGGGGATGAGGGGGAAGGAATATGACAGTAGTGAGAAACACTCAATTTTAAATTAAAATGACTGCACTTATGAGGAAACCCCATCCAGCTCTAATCTGTTTGTAAGGTGACTGACACATAAAGTGCTTTTTGTTTTAAGGTGGAGGGAAATGCATTCAGGATAGAGTTTCTGGTATAAATGTCAGGTGCAACGCAGTGCATGCTCACTCAAAAAGTCAAGCAGATAACCTTGGCATTTAGGGACATTGCCTTGTATAAAACGAAATTGTATTTTGTTTTTAAAAAGGAGGACTACATTAAGAGGTCACCTATTAGCTGTGTTTTTGCTAGCTGTCTGAAACTCAGCTCTACTGTCTATTAAACTCAAACCACTATGTAAACATTCCTGTGTTGTTCCTGGTCTCTACAATGGCCAAGGGGATCAGGTTTCACCTGCCTGCACATCTTCAAGCAATTAAAGCAATTAGCTTGAAGCCATTTCACATTCAAGGTCTACTGTGACATTCAAGTCCAGAAGAAGTCTAGGGGAAAAGGAAAAAGAAGAGTATAAAAGGCCGCTGTGCAGCACATGCACACAAATAACCTGTGACGGGGGTTTTGGATTTTACAATAACTTCCAAATGCGGTCAGGAGGCTCCGCAGCAGGCAGGCAAAGTTGCTGCTGAGAAAGGGAAGAGATAAAGAAAAAACACCTGATGATCCTTTAAATTATACCAAAGTTTTGCACTGGGAAGGGAGGGGGAGGAGAGAGAAATAGCAACATGATTTGGAACGATATTTGTGCGAAATAATACGGTGTTGGCCTTATTTACTGATATTTCTCCTGGCATGGACATCATCTTTTTCTTCTCATTTAGGTGGGGATTTATATTTGGTGTTTACATTGTAAAACTACACTCACTCTGGCTAATGTATCCCTTACAGTGACATTCAGCTCAGAGTTAGTGATTCCTGCAGTAAGTCTTGAAAGCAGCTATTTTTTAAAAGGTTGGAGCAGATTAGTGGTGACCTTAAAAGATTAAACTAGTACAGTTTAAAGATAAATAATCAGCCTTTAGCACATTAGATAGCTACATAAGCATGACAGAAGGTGACTTTCTTACAACAGTTTCAGAATCCAGGCAGCATTTTTGCATTTGAAACTTGACTAAGGCAGGGAACAGTGGTTTGCAGAAAGCCAGACATAAACTGATTGCACCACTTCAAATTGGTTAATACAGTTTTAAATCCACAGTTTTCCTGTTGGTTTTATTATTGAGAAGAGGCTAATTTTAAAAGCTATGCCTGCTGCAAAAGAAGATCTTGCTTTGCCGTCCCGGAGGGTGTTCTTAATCAGAAATAACCACAGGCTAAATTATAATGTGGAATCCTGCTGCCCTTTAACCTAACACTGCTGCTCATTCAGTGTTTGTTAACAAACAGCTCTAAGTACAAAATTGTTTGAGAATTACTTTTTCATTATATTTGCTGACTTCAATTAGAATAAGAAGCTTATTTGGGGAAGAAAAATTAAAAATGTATGGGTTTCTAGAGAAAGTTTCAGCAATTGTTGCCTGACAAGTGCCACCTTCAGAACATAGCTGTGGACTCGGTGGCACATGTAATTCAATTTAAATAAAATTACCTTCTGAACTAATATTTCTGCACCAGTGGCAGAGGCAGAGCTCAGACTCAAGACTGAGCCCTCTGAAAGATGAACACACTAAAATGGTGGCGGGGGCTCAGGCCAGGGCCCCTTTTGCACCTTGCAGGGGGATGCAGTTCCTAACGAAGAGGCACCAATTCCCCATCCCCTTTGGTGCTGGGAGGGGCTGGGCTATAGATGCAAGTGGCACAGTGTCCTGTTTTTATTTAACTTTGAATAACACGTAATTGAAACGTACACTCAGCAAATTAATTGGTGAGTTGAAGGTAAGAACTGCTGAGTTAGTAGAGGCAGCCTTGTTCTATTTTTCCCCTTAAGTTTACATGCTGGAGCGGAAACGCCGCGGTGCTCAGAAAGGAGGTGATGCCTCTGTAAAGCAGATATTTCCAATTTTATTTTTTTTCTAGCTTAGTCTTCTGTTTCTGTGATCTGCCTTTTGAACTGTTTTTGTGGCTGATCAGTTCCACCTAATATGTCTCTTGATTTCTGCTATTGTAATACTCAGACGACATGCTGTTCTCTTCATTTTTATAAGCTTTAGATGCTCCTGCCTGTCATACTCTGGCGGTTTATCTTCAGCGTCTGGATTTGCTTTCAGACTTGCATGTCTATCAAGCTGCTGTTGCTTTGAATGTGAGATCAAAAGAAGATGAATTCCAGTAAAAAATTTCCTTGTATGAAGAAAAGATTGGGGGCCTATGTAAACATCCCACTGACAGCTCCCAATGAGTTATTTTAGCAGAGCATTAGCACCCAGAATGACAGACAGTCCAAGACTACATGCTAAATAACAAATCAGTCCCTTCAGTGGCAGCAGCACGTTGCCACAACAGCAATACATTTTCTAAAGGAATCCTGTTCCTCTTTTTTATTGAATATGGCTGTTCGACTGCTCATCTCTTCACGAGCTGCCTTCGAGTGCCAGCCCCAGTTTACTTTTTCTTGACAATATCTGTGTCATGTCACCAATATGACGGCAGACAGGGCTTTGATAATTGGGTGGGGAGACGGTTAGTTAGTCATCTGCAGTTAAATAGGTAGTTTGTTTTAGGGAGGGGAAGGAGACGATGAAGGAGGGGTGGCATCTGCCGGAATGCTGAAGTTAGGCTTTCGGAGATGCTGGATGCAAGTCCCTGCGCCCGAGACAAGTTGTATTTCTTGGGCGGTTGTTTATATTTCGGTTCACGCAGTTAGAGAAAACAGCTCTGCAGCCCGGCCAGCCTCCCGAGCCGGTTTCCAGAGCAAGTCACAGCACTGTCGCGGGTAGGAACGTCAAGCTTGGCTGGACTTCGTGCAAATCCGAATTTGCCTAGATACAGAAGCGAGGTGTGCTTCTCGCTGCTCTTTGGTCTAGTTGGGGACATAATTAGTTCTGCCTGTTTCTGCTCACAGATGGGGGGGGGCGGGGGGGGTTTAACAGTGCGGAATCACTAGATTTTTGTGCCGGGTGTAGTGCTAAACCCAACTTTGAGATTACCGGTGAGCTCCAGCTGATCTCACCGCTTCACAAGGGAAGAATTAAGGAAGGAATGCTTTGCGGTTTCTTTGTCATTTAGTAAAAGCAGAGGTTGCTACTGTGGAGGCAGAGCCCGGTGGCTGCCGCGAAGGGCAGTGCTCCAGCGTCTCCCTCCAGCCTGTGCTCCGGCTGCACGGCACTTCCTGTTTATTCAAACATCTTTTTACCATTCTTCAGCCCCCGCTTCACAGAAACAGCCAGAAACATCTCCAGCGCGAAGACGGAAATCTAAAGGCGGACAGTAAGAGCTCACTCTGTTAAACTCTTCATTTTCTCTGCGAGCGCTCAGAGGAAAGGAGCGTGCAGGCAGGGCTGAACTTTTAACGCGCTGCCTTGCGCAGGCAGCTTGGAGCACAGGAGAGGGGAATTGCTTTGGTTTGAAGCAGAAGCAGCCAGTTCAGGTTGTTTACGGCGGTGTTGACAAGGGTGGGGTTTTTGGCGTGGCTCTGGAGAACCGTGGCAAGGACCGAGTCCTCTTTTGGGGCGCCCGTCACCTTGCGATGTCCCCCTGGCACGGGAGCAGCCGTGTGCCTCTGTCCCTGCTGCTCGCCGGGTGCTGCAGCTTCTCCTCGCACAAGTGCCAAAAATACCTAAACGACAACCCCCCCCAGTAAAGGGAAACGTGGCTGCTCCTCTGGGCAGCAAAAGTGGCGCAAACCCACCGAGTCGCTTTTTTGTTTTCTGCAAATTGTTTGCATCGTGGCTCTGGCACCGCATGCGAACCAGCCTCGCTAATATTTGTACCAATTTCATGCTAATAAAAATCAGGCTGCTGAGACAAGCATGGCTATTATCTCATTCATATGACTATTGTTTAGACCTGTGGTACTACAAAAGGAAAGGGAAAGCGTGCTCACGCCGGGTAATGGTTGTTAACTTCTCACGTGAGGGATTTTCTCTGCAGTTTTTCAGTATTAATGATTGTTGTATGAATGGTCTTCAGGGGTTGTTGGAAGATAGCGTAGATCCTCTGGGTAATCCATGTCACAACACGGATGCTGGATTTTTCCCCCTCTGTTCAAGTGACTTAAAAAACTGCTTGATATTTCTCAGTGGTTTCTGCCTCCCCGCAAAAGTCCACTGAAATAGCAGGTAACTTTTTTTTTTTGGCAAGCATCCGTGGTGCTCATATAGTGTGAAACATAAGAGAAAATGGAAAATACGCTGCCTGCCCTATGGAGGAAACCCATCCTCCTTGAGGCTTTTCCTGCCTCTCCAAGATCCAAATACACTTTAAAATTTTAAGCCATAAACCCCCATCTTCTTAGAAAAGAGAGCGAGAGAGAGAGAAATCAAGCTGTGTGTTCAGCCAAACCGCAAGTACAACAAACATATTTTGAAAATATATTGCTAGTCTGGCTTTTTAATGTTCAGAAGTTGTTCTACTTTGCAGGGAAAAAAATGGTGTTTGCAACTGCCTTAAGGACAATTTGTTTAACAGTAGGAGTAATTGCATGGGGAAAATGGAAAGAGTGACTGAAGTTATTTACTCAGATGTTAGTGTAGGTGTGGGGCAGAAAACTCTCTGTGGGAACAGTGGGCTGCTTTTCTTGGTATCTTAGTCTATTTGATGACCATCAAATTTCCCAGCTCACTGGTTTTGTTTTTTCTGGATGGCATGTTTGATTATTTATCAGAAGGGAAAGGGAGTAGCTGAAGCAAATAAACATGTGACCAAGCTATGTTTTGTTTTCCACTCAGAAGGCCATGCCCTTTAACAGATACACAGAAAATAATAAACGTATTGTTTTATGATAAAAGGAAATTATGTGTAGCATTTTCTTTAGCAAGGCCATTAACCCCTTGTGTTCGGTGGTCTCTGCCTTCTGGCAGCTTGTTGGGTTTGCAACTGGGAATTAAAGGCACTTAAACCCCCCTTTTGCCTGGAACATTTCCATGGATTACTGCTTCGGCCCTTTGGATTTGCTGGATTTATTGCGTAGTCACACAGCCCTGGTTGTCTCCTCGGTCCTACTTGGGGTGTGACTGACTAAATGAGAGGCACTTTGAATTTTCAGAAGGGTGCTGATTTCCAAAGAAAGCCTTGGTGAGAGGTGCTAGGATCTTCCAGCCTCCAGTGCTGGTGTCTGTGCAGTGTGAGGGGTTGCAGCTGTGTTTGGTCCGTTACAGACAGTGTCAGTTTATGGGATTCTCTTTTAAATGCCAGGTGTCTAGCATGTAGCGTGTAGTATTTCCTTTATAATACCAGCTTTGGACAATACTCATTATCTTCCCTGGGAAAAAAAAAAAAAAAAAGCCAAACAAAAAAACAACACCCTATAAACTAAATCACTGTCAGGAACTAAAATACAGGTTTGCTTCTCCGGGAAGCATGTTACATGCTTTAGCTGCTTTTATGGGATTAAAAGAAACAAGTTAAGACTGTCATGCACATGAAAGGAAACCGAGATGTGGTTTGCTTCACATTGTGCAGGTAGGTATAAATTTAATAGACTGACTTGCTTTCAGAATCTGTCTTTGTCTGCCCGAGTCGCACGTCAGTTCCAGCGCATTGATGAGCTCCGCGGTCCGTAATAGCGCCTGACTGCCGCGGCCCCGCAGGTGCCGGATTGGCAGCAGGGTCCTCCTCCTCCTCAGGGATGTAGGTTTCCTCTGAGGAACGGCTTCACATCGAGAAAGGGAAAATTGGCCTGACACCTTGAAGTTGTGTTCAAGTCTGTGCATCGCTGGTGGGTCTGGGCAGGAGGAGGTGGATGCTTCACCTTCTGCTTCTGGGGGGGTCGGCGCTCTCTGGAGAGCCCCAGTGGATGGCAGGGGCTGGAGATGGGGGTTTAGGTTTGAGGGAGAAAAATTGGCAGTCGAAAGAGCAGGGAGAGGAAGGGCTGGTGAAATAAGGACCTGAAACTTAAATGTGATGTGAAGAAGAAAGAGGAAATGAGCAGCTTGGGGCCAGGTGACATGGAGAGGGGCTGGGCTGGGGGACGTGGCTCACCCCCCCTTGCCCAGAAGCGCCCTGAGGGTTGGGGAGGCTCAGGATGGGCTGAGGAATGAGCTTTGGGAACAGAGGTGCAGGATTGAGGTACCTGGAAAGAGGAGCAGGAGCAATTGCATCCTGTTGGACAAGGGATCTCTGCAGCCTTGGCTGAAGTCCTGGGGCAGAAGCCCATGAAGGGACCTGTCCATGGGGGAAAGTGTCCTCCCGGCCTCCAGCAATTAAAGGTTGGTTTGTGCCCTGAAGCATAAACATTTGTACCTTGATTTTTATCTTTCCAAAGGTAGATGTAAATGCTCTCATGACTACCTCTGCAAGTGTCTAATCCTTTCTTTGCATCTTCCCCATGCTCTTGGCCCTGGTGATATCTTGTGACAGTAAGTTCCAGAGAGTAATTATGAGTTGTGTATTAAGAAAGGGGAAAAAAAAATCCTTTTATCTGCTTTAACTTTTTTTGGTGGCTGTTGCTTCCTGACTACATTCAATGTCCCCTTTCTCTTGCGTTATGAGAAATGGCAAAAGCACCAGATGTACCCTCTCAGGCCAAGTCACATTTTGTGTACTTGTTATCATCTCCCCTCTTACTCATCTCTAGCTAAACTAAACACTCCCACCCTTATCAATCTTGCCTCGTATCTGCTGAGGCCTCTAATCATTTTTGTCGCCTCCATCTGAACCTCTCCTATTTTTGCTTTACCAGAATCTGTTAAAATTAAGGTTTTTACAAGCAGTTCTAAATTAGGTTGTGCCACAGCAATGCAGAGATGTGATTTGCAGCTTTAGTTTTCCATGTTTTGGGCTGTCCTAATGTTTTCCTTCCTTTATTCACCCGACAGCAGCGTCTGATGGAGCGTGGTGAGATGTCCACAGTCAGGGGCTGTATTTCATGGGCCTCTGAGTACAAGTTTGTCATGCAGTGTTTTGGAAAACAAGCTTAAAATATGTTCCCTGTTTTGTTGACCACACAGGGAAGCGCGCAAGCAGCTGTATGCTACATACTATTTATGTTGTTGCAACAAAAAGGCCCTCTTCCTTCTCCCCCCCCACCTTATCCCTCTTCTCTTCTCTGTTAAAAAATATGAGAACTTCCCGTGCTTTTGACATCCAAGAAAAACGCGCCTCAGCAGTGACTACTCCTCCAAATATTCAAAGGTCTGGTTCACTTTTGCATAAACACAGTAGTTTAGAATCTGATCTTGAGCCTACAGAAGCGAGCTGGAAATCCCATAAGATTTTTTTCCTCACTCAGGCACAGTTCAGTTCTGGTTCAGTTTGAACGGGGAGCCAAGATTTGTATCCTTTCTCGTTTTACCAGGATGTGTTGGCCCATCCCTCCTTTCTTCCTGGTACAGACCGCTACATGCTGTGAGTCTTGGCATGCCAAAATAAAGAGAACCATTTTTAATGTTTGGGAACTTTTTGCCAGATGCTTTTTAAGTGGCTTTGATGAGTCCTGACTGTGACTCTTTAAAAGAAGGGACAGAAGGTGTTTCTGCAGTGTAACTGCCTGAGGATTTCATTTATGCCTCAGAAAAGGGATTTTTGTAGCGGTTGTCCCTGTTGTAGCTGATTCAGGATTTGCAGGTTCCCAGTGTTGGCTGAAGCTGATCTCTCACCCTGCTGTCCCTTGCTGCCTGGCCCTTTCATCCCTGTAGTGTCTCCAAGTATTGAAGAAAATACCTTACCCACCTTTTTCCCCGAAATTGGTAGAGTTCACGAATAAATTACAAAATGGAAATCGTTTCTTTTGGAGGCAAACTCTGTTTTCCCCCTGCGTGGTGCTGGGTCCTTGCAGGCAGGGACCTTGCCAGCCATGGGATGGGCTGTGGGATGGCAGGGCAGGGGCAAGGAGTTTGCTCATCCTCTCATCAGCAGGAGTAACCTCAGTACCCACGAGGACGAAGTGCAGCAGAGCTGGGACACAGGCAGCTCCACCCTGTGGGTTTGGAAGAAAGGGTTTCTGTTTCCAGTGCCTTTTTCTGGAGGGAATCTCCTTAACTGGTAGCCAGAATCTATTCCAGAGGAAAGAAACTAAGCCTGCTGGAAGAAAAATAAAGACTCATCTTCTTTCCTTATGACTGAACTATTCTAGGAGATGCTTCAGCATGAGGCACATTGCCAGCTCCCTTGCTCCAAGTCTGTCCCTGTCACATCAGGGACAGGATGTGAGCCACGGTTTGTACACGTGGATCTCAGGTCCCTTCTCGTTTTCCAGCATAGGAATCACCCATTAGTCACTTGTCCAGACCAGTCTGCTGTTCCTAAGCAAAGCCCTCGTGGCCCCCTGACCATTTTATTGAGTGAAGGATTGCTGTTGAAGCTCCCCTTCATGATGAGCTGGCTGGTGGCCCTTGGATGGAACCAGCCTTGCAGATTTGCTGCAGCCAAGCGAGGAGCTGGGTACAGACAACCAGGAGCATCTGCCCAGGCTCAGGGCATCCCTCTGCTGCCCCAGTGGAGCTGGGAAAAGGGCACATGGAGGAGGATTATTGAAGGAACTAGAGGATGAGATGGGTATGGGGATTGTTTGAATCCAAGACTGTTGAGAAGGCTGGACAGCAGGAATGCTTCACCAGGTTATATTGCATCCTAGCTATGTCTCATAGCAGAGCCCCGTGTCCTGCCTGTAGCTATCCTCAAACTTCCCTGCTGCAGTGCCAAGAGCAGTGTTGGGGCTCTTGGCTTTGTGTCATTCTGTGTGTGGCACAGGGTCAGGGTGGTGGCAATGGGGAAGGGAGCACATAGCAGCTCATTTCCCAGTTCTGGAGGAAGATGGAAGAGCTGGGCACAAATGTCAGAGCGAATAAGTGCTGCAAGAACATCTGCTTCTCTTTTTTGCATCTTCTACATTTTATTCCTCCTCTTCATTTTGGTTCCTTTCCTATTCTCTAGTTGGTTCATCTCACCTCCCCCTGTTCTGTTCCTCCCAGAGGAACAGCACTACCCACTGCTGTCGCTTTGCACTATTTTTTATATTTTTCCCTTTGCATACTGCTCCGCTCCTCGCTGGTTTCCACACGTTGTGCGGCTCCTGAGCCTGCCGGAGGAGAACTGCAGCAGGGCTCCCCTCCAATGTGTCTGCCTCCTACCACCGCTCCTCTACATCTGCTGCTCCAGGAGAAGAGAGTGTCGCAGGAGAGGAGGTAGAGGAGGCAGGAGTGGGAGAGACATGAAGCAGCCCTGAAGCTCGGGTGCATCCGGGCTTCCGAGCTTGAGAGCTGCATCTTGCCGCTCTGCTGGGAGCAGCTGTGGAGTGGAGCGGGGTGTGAGGACAGATGGGAGCTGAGAAAGAAGAGAGATTGCTGGCTGAGTCTAAATTCCCCCTCGTCCCACCAAGGAGAAACAAAGGTACTTGCCTTGTGAGACTGAAGGGGGAAGCAAGAAGCCCTTTGGGGAGGTGGGCCATGCTCCACTGGGAGAGGCACCTGGAGCTGCCAACGGGGCAATTCCTCAGGGCCTGAAGGCAGCATGAAATTTGGGGAGAAACAGACAGTGGGAGAACTGCATGCCTGCTGCTGCAAAGCTGTGCTTTGCCCAAACCTCAGTGGGGAAGTTGAGCAGCAGTGGCAGCTTGCAAGGGTACAGCTATCAGAGGTCAACACACAAGGTCTGGGACCAGCGTAGTGCTACGTTTGCTCCAAGGGCAGATTTTGCCCTTAAAGTTTCTCCCTTCTCATCTCTCTCTGCTTGTTTTGTTCTATTTTGCTGTTTAATGACCATAACTGAAATAGTGGATAGAATATGACGTTGGCTGGCAACTAACTTTCCAGATTTACTGCTTGGACACTTCAGATGGCTTCGGGACCATCTCTGATTTCTGGAAACTCTTCCTTCCTCCTTTTTCAAGCTGCTTTCCTGATAAGCAGCTTTGTCCACCTGGAAAGGCCAAGAATCTGTAGTAATCTGTAAAAACACATGGGATTTTGTTTTGTGCTCTCCTTGCAACTTCTGGGTGCATGTTTATCTGGATATTTCAGAGGCAGCTCATTCATTACTGCACAACTACCATGGGAATTGGCAGCCGTGACAGGACACCCCTTTCTTTTGCATCCTCATGGCTGCTGCGTATCTCTCCACCCTCCAGTGTACATACCTTTCCATACATCCTAAAGTTCCCTGGATTGATCATTCCTTGCCTGGTAAACTTCAGGCTCAGAAACAAGCTTCTCCTGGTGTTAGAGCCAGGCCTTTTATACCTGTAGGTCATCATATTTCATTAATAACTGATTGATATTAATACCAGGTGGAGCAGATGGGAAGGGAGGAGCTGGAGCTCTTTTTCTTCGGTAGGAATAGGATGATGGAAAAAAGTTGGAGAGTTGGTGCCTTATACTGGCTGCAGTGGTGGAACAAGTTAGCAAGAGGCTCCATGTGACTGGATCCTGTTACTGTTTTCCTTATGTACTGACACTGTAAGCAAATATATGGCATTTAAGCAGCATTTCTATTTTTAAAGTTCTACCCTCTTTTTCCAGTGTATTTCCCTTCCCTAGCCCCCTTCCCGAATCAGGAGTTTCTGGCCACATGAAGTCAGAGGCAGGGCTGCATTTTTACCCTTCATCAGAGCTTGCCCAGAGAGGATGGTGAAACTGAAAGGTCAAGGTGCTTGCATGAAAATGTCGCATTACGACAGTAACTGGGGTGATAACAGTGCCCAGTGAAAATTTTGGCCAAACAACAGCTGGGCAAACAAGTCACATTCTGTCTGTCTTGCAATAAAATTGTCTTGGTCATCTCAAATGTGTACTTTTTTTTTTCCCCTCCTGGTGCTTAAGTGGTTGGGAAATAATAAATGGTTGCCACTTCCCTAAGCACAGGGAGAGGGCTTTTCAGTGGGGCTTCCCACTTAGGCTGTGAATGAAACAGGCTTGATTCATCTCACAGTTAATGTACTGTTAACATTTTTCCTGGGTTAGGTGTCACCCAGTGTTGACTCTCAAATACCATTCCAAGTTTGTGCAATGTCTCTCAAGTGCTGTATTTCAGTTGCCTTTTTACTGGTCTCTCTTTTACACCAGAAAATCTCCTCATGTCTGGGTGATTTCCTAATGGATAAGAAAATACCTTGGGAGTTCATTTACTGTATCTTGCATTTAGACATAGGATGACTTGGCTGGTAGGCAGCCTCTTCCTGATGTTTTCCTTCCAAATCCATGCTTATAGTGACCAAAACCCTTGGAAGATGCATTTGCTGGGGGATGCTTTCCTTTCTCTTTTTCTCCTGTAAGTGGGAGGATTTCCCCTTTGCATTTTGATACAGAGGAGGATGGTTGGTGCTGCTCTGTGATTCCCTGCTGGAGGCTAGGTTTGGTGTCTTGAGAAGCTTTGTCCAGGCTCTTTCAGCAGTGCAGATAACGTGGCTGCTGGCAACTACAGAGCCAGATATTTGAAGCACCTCTGTGGTTTTGGGGGCTCTTGGCATCTCCACTTGCCCCTCCATGAAGGAACACCCTGTTGTCTGGATGTACGAATACGAGCTGGTTTTTCACGGCCCCTGGCAATTGTTCACTTCCAAGCACATGGTGGAGATTTAGGATGTAACTACGGCAGTGGGGAGGAATGTGTGAAAAGAGCTTGGAGATGTCAGAGCACCTGCTTGTGAGGAGAGGGCCACGTTAGCAGAGCTGTTGGCTAGCAGTAAACAGTCCTGGCACCCTTGTTTCAGGACTTGGCAGCAGCACGAGTTGAACCGAATCCAGCTTTACTCTCTACTGCCTGTTCAGTAAGTTGAGGACAAGGCAGATGATTAAGGAAATGTGGGGAAACTGCTACAGAAGCTTTTGGAAAGATAAGAGACTTTGGTCTCCATGTCTGACAGTCTGGCACTTCTCACTAGCATTGAATTCACATGCAAATCAAAGGCAACATCTACTCCCACAGGAAGCTTTATTAATGTACAGGCCTGCTTGCGAATCTCCGTGCTGATGAAGGTTGTGGGACTGACTTCACTCAAATTAATTTCCCTGTCTATCCTCGCCTGAGCAGTGTGCAGCACCGGCAGCCTCAGCAGGGCTCCCACGCCAGCATCCAGGGATGAGCTCCGTGCGGGAGCGGCACTGCCTGGAACCAGGGAAGGGGTAGAGGTGTGCTGCTTCTTGGCTTGGGTTCTATGGGTGTCCACCAGGCTTGAACTGACGTCAGCAAAGTAATCCCACGAAGGCAAACTCCAAATGGGCTTGAAGTATTTTGTGTGTGAGAGGAAGGAGGGTGAGTGTGTCCTGAGCCAGCCATCTTTCTTGTACATGTCCTGTCAGGTGTGAGGAGTATGGATGAGGCTTGGAAGTGGCAAGGACAGGACTTGGTCTGAGGTAGAAGGGAGGAAAGGCTGAGCAGGGAGAAGTAGAAAGGCAGAGGGATGTGGGATCCCTGGCTTCACTGTACCACCAAGGACATGGTAGCTCCTTGATGCAGATGCTCAGTAAGAACCATATCTGAACTATAAACAACCTTCTATATCTTAAACCTGATCTCATCTGATGCTCAACTTTTATTGCTGTCAGTTATTTGCAAGAGAAAAAGCGAAATCTTGAGAGGAGAAATGGGAAATGCCATTTCGAGCTGCAGTCCCCTGGAATGTCAGCATGTTGCCGTCCCACTTGTATCTACCTTGTTTTTCCCCTGGATGTTCCTGTCCATCCTGGCTGCTTGTATCCCTGATTCTCCCCCTAGCCCACTTTTATTCTTTCTAACCCTTTCCTCCTGCCCTGCTTCACCCTCTGTGCTGGTCCCTCCCTCTTGCCATCTCAGATCCCACCAGGTTTGCACCAGCACAGGTAACAACTAGACATGGAATGGGGTGGCGGAGATGTCACCGTGAATGGAGGCCCTCACAGTGGTGGGTGTGAGAGATGTGGGTGCTGTGCAGCTGGACTGGAGCAGGGACAGAGCTCTGGCTTCACTCCAGCAGAGCTCTGCCAGTGCGAGCCTGTCCCCACAGCCAGAGACCCTCATTGCTGTGGGGTCAGTCATGGTAAGGGTTTGTGGTGGCAGTGGCCACCCCGCCAAGCTGCATGGAGCTTTGTGGCCAGCTCGAGTAGAGAGCAGGCACTTGTTCTGGGAATCTTCAAAAATTTCTGGCAGCCAATTTAATTGTGCAACCTCTCAGCTGCCAGAACGGATAGAATATGATCATATCACATGAAATGCATGCAGGGTCTGCTATAGCAACTGTATTTCAAAGAGACAACACATATGGTGACTGGTTCTTTTTGGAATAATATCTATAAGTTGATGATGTTTTATTCAAAAAGGCTGTAGCTTGAAAGGTTAGGGATGTTCTGATTGTTTAGTGTATGATTAAAGAAAGGCTTCTGTGGGTTTTTTTGCCCTATTGAATCTAATTACTGGGAACTAAAATGATCATTTGATTGCACATTTACCTGGAATTATTCTTCTGCAGAGCCAGTCTTAATAATATATAATAATATGTTGCGCTTGTACTGTATAGAGCTTCTTGTCTGAGCAACTCAGAGTGCTTTACAAGTATTCATTAATTAAATAAGCCATACAACACCCCTGTTAAATAAGTGAGTATTTGTTGCCCATCCCCTTAAGTCTTGTAGGTTTTATTTCTGCTGCCTCTGCCCACCCTTGAAGATGCTTTAACAGCTAAACAAGTTTATTCAATAAAAATAAGATATTTTTTAACCATCCTTAGAGCTTTCAGCATAAAGGTTTCTTTTGTTGCATTGTATTCTTTGGTGGGCTGTAGGGTTTTCTTGTTCTGGTGCACCACTGTGGGGGTGGTGGCTGTGTGTGTGAGCCCAGCTCCAGGCCCAGCAGCTCCCTGCACCCATTGCAGGGACATGGACCAGTTTAGAGATGTTATGGGTGCACTGAGCTCCGACCAGCTTGAAATGCAAAATCTAATTTTACCTGCACTGTACCAAGCTCTGCTGGAAATCGCATCCACCCTTAGTGAGTTTTTCTGATCTAGTGGAGACTTGTTATTAAATTGGAAAGGTGGGCTTGTTGCCAGAGCATTATAAGGTCTCTTCTGCCTGCTTTCTCTGGTCAGCAGTGGTGGTTCTTCAGTTCGCTGAGCTGACCAGTGTCTCTCCAAAAGTAAAAAGATGGGTCTAGGCCATAAAATAACAAGGTTTTACTGAGGTGGAGGAGGGTTGGATTCAAGTTTGCAGACGTTGATATCAAACCTTTCCCAGCACAGTTCTGTGCTGAGATTAAACACTCTGCAACTTGGAGGAGCAAGTGAAACCTGAAGCGTATCTGACTTCTTAATTAAATAGGTATTAATTAAATCACTCAGAGAACACACACAGTAGGAGTGGGGAAGGCTTTTTCCCTCCTTTCCATGTAGGCATCTTGCAAAGGGACTATTTTTCTTGTTTTACATTAATGAAGTCTTCAGCCTTCCCACTTTTCCACCTACACGTGTACTGAACGTCTCCAAGGAGACCAAGGAGGCCCGGGTCCGGTGCTGGAGAATCCTCAGGGAGCAGCAGGCTGGGGTCTCGCCAGCACGGCCTCAGCTGTGCCACAGTCTGTCCTGCAGGATCATCCTTGCTGTCCCCTGGCTGGGGAGCCAGGAGGGAGCCAGGGCAGGGACTTGTTCCTCATGTCTTCCCTCTGTCTTTTATCTCCTCTTGCTTTCTTTCCCCCACCTGTTGGAGAAACCGGGCCTGGCAGAGCAGCAGGTTCCAGTGCTGGGGGACTCTTCTCCTTTGCTCTGCATGACATTGTGCAATAATGCCCCCACGTCCTGCCTGCTCATGCTTTCAGGGTCATGTCCCTTGCCCCTCCACTGTCACACTGCCCCTTTGCTGCTGTGCCCCCACAGCTGGTCCATCATGAGCTGACAGTGATTTTCATAAGGTCATAGAATAGCCTGAGCTGGAAGGGACCCACCAAGGATCATCAAAGTCCAAGTTCTGGATTCTGGTGAGGTGAAATGCTGTCCCTACTTTCCTTTGCATTCTCTTCAGCTCCTTAGAGCTTTCTCAGCCTTCAGCATGGCTCTGCCTGCTGCTGCCTCTTCTCTTTCTCCCACGAAGGCCTTCTAGAAGCTTCCCTGTTGTTCTCTGGTGCTCAGGGGAGCAGACAGTGATATATGACTGCCCTCTTCTGTAAGCCCAACCTGATCCACTGGAGAGGAGGCATCTGAAAGCACAGGAGCCTGCCCATTAGTGAGAAGGGCTGTGACCTGCTCCAGGGGGGCAGAAATAACTGTGGAGTTCACCACCAGGATTCCTGCAGGTACTTGAGGCTCCCACAGAGGAAGAGAACATCAGCTGCTGCTGTTTTCCTCCTTAGTCAAAATGGGACAGCAGTGGTGGGATATCACCCCATTGCATGCAGGGTGTTATTTTTGTGGAAGCCACTGCTTTCCTCAGTGGAGGTGCATCAGGAGTGGAGTGGTACCCCATAACCAGGGGTTGCCTTGTCCCTATGCTGTTTGTATAGCTGCCCATGCCCTCTTGGCTATGAACTCAGTTCTACAACCTCTTTCTCCCTACAGGCTCTCCAGGTGGCACGACAGCTTCTCTTGCAACAGCAGCAGCAGCAGCAACAGCAGCAGCAGCAGCAGCAGCAAGTTAGTGGATTAAAGTCTCCGAAGAGGAATGACAAACAGCCAGCCCTTCAGGTAAGGGGAGCCTGTGAGCCTTCGTGAGGGTCTGGGGCTTGTAAAATCTGAATAAATGCATCTTCCGTGCAAACACTGGGATGGAACCTTCAGGAGCTTCCTCCCTGTGTCCACAGAGTGGCTGTGGCTGGTGTAAGTGGCAGCAGGATCAATGCTGAGTGTTCTTGAAAGTCCCACCTACGGCGTATTTACAAATCATGAGCGTGTACTTTTATTAATGTCTGGTAGGGCTGGATCATGACAAAATGGAATAGCTTTTGTTACCGTGTCAGTGTGCATAGGAGATTTGCATTAACATTTCTGTTTGATTGCTGTTCCATTTGTAGTCTGTGTTCACTCAAACCGTTGATTTGCTGTGTCAAGGATATTGAGAAATACTAGGATATCATATCATCGGTGTGTTTTTTCCCCTTTTATTGTCTGCTGATTTATGGACATCTTTAGAAATAAAATCTAAATATTAGAGAGCTTTGTGCTGTTATGAATTCAGAGAGCTAAAACCAATACAGCATTCCCAAACAGAAGACGTATGCACACATATGGGGCTTTGGAGTACATTCTGCTAGTCTTGTGGGATGAATCATGGGGAGTTAAAGACAAGAAAGACCTATTAGGTCATGTATCACAGTTTCCTCTTTTTTTTTTCTTTTTTTTTTTTTTTTTTTTTTTTTTTTTTTTTTGCTATTCTAGCGTTAGAAATCCCAAGTGATGGTGGGACTGCTATTATTTTCCTTTGAATAGTTTTCCATAACAAAGCACACGCTCAGGAACTTTCCACTTTAATTCCATCCTCTTGCTCCAAGTAATACTTCTTGTATAAATACTGAGTCAGTCCCTTGCCTTGCCTCGTGTTCACACTCCTCAAACATCTGAGATACTAACATGTACTTGCCAGTTTTGGCAAATTACATGTATCTAGTTCTTTATGTATTTCGTAAACTGGCACTTCCAGACCCTTGACCGTTTTGCTGGTTTGCAGCTGGTTATTGCTTTTATTACTGCTCTCTGCAATTGCAGCATGTCAGTGGATTTTTGATAATAAGGTCCTGGATGCAGCAGTTCAGCTGCAGTTGTACAAAGCCCTGTAGCTGGGACATTTATCTTATCTCGCTTTTCTATATCTGATGCTTCAGCCTCTGTAGCCCCAAATTCTTTCTGGATTTTTTTTTTTTTCCTCTTGTTGTCATAGCACGTTGTCAAACTCATGTCTGTTTTGCTCTTTCTACCTTTTTTTTTTTTTTAATTTGATATACTATCACCATGAGCTCCCTGACAGCGTTGCTGCTTCTCTTGCCTTTTATATGTGCTTCAGATTATTTTCCTACAAAAATACGGATGCTAGGCTCTTTAAATATGTAGTAGAATATGGAAGGGAAAGCGAACATTGCTAGAGGCCTTGACAGTAAAGTGAGAGGGCCTGATTCTGTGGTTCTTATGCAAATAACGCTGATGGGGACTTCAAGGGGAGTTTAGCCTGAGTGAGGAATAGCTGTTAACTGCAGTCCTTGGCCCAGCGTGGACAATGTTGAGCTTTGGTGTAGTGATTTCATCTTCAAAGCATTTTGCAAATACTAATCTCCAAAACATCCCCAGAAGGAAAGTCTGATAAGTAAGTAGCATTATCCCAGTTCTGGACTGGGAAACTGAGGGATGCGGGTTGAGCGACTCACTTAGGATCACAGAGGGAATTGGGTTTAGAGGTAGGATTAAGATTCATGAGTTCCTGGCTCCCACCCCTGTGCTCCAACTGCTGGACAACACCTCGTGCTTTACAGCCGGGCTATTATTCTTTTGGAAAGTATGAAGCATTTTGTCATTGGGCAAATATACGTTTTATTGGCAGCGTTGAGAGCCATAATCCAAAGCATTACATTAATGCTTTCAAAAATATTTTATTTGGTAAATCCATAGCTGATCCATATGCCTTTTAATAGACTCTTCCACTGGGGACATTTTTAATGAGAGATTGTGCTGGCTAGGTCCAGTGTCAGGTACTAAAAGAAGTGCTTTGTTGTGCAGATGTCTTAAGAATAGCTCCAGAGGATGAAATATGACTGTGTTGACCTTTCAGCTGTGAGCTTATTTGTCAGGATTCAAATAAGTTGAAAGGATCAAACCAAACAGTTTCCGTAGTCAGACTGGGAATTGTGTTGCAGAGGTCAACAGTGAAGGCCACATCGCGGATTCCATAACATAGCCAATTGTTGGTACATATTAAAGTACTGGAGCAGCTCCTGCAGTCAGAGACACAATTAAAATTCTAATTTATTAATGTATACAGAGAGCTGGCCCAGCCTGTCACTCACTGATTCAAATGACTGCCCGGTCTTTTTTTATTTTTTTCCCCTTCTCACTCCTGGTGCTTTTGCGGTCTGAAACATACTGGAAGTCCTCTTGGATGTAACACCCCCAGGTGCATCCCTGTAATGAAAATCTGTTGCTGAAAGGAAATGGTGCTGCTGGGGGTAGAATTTTTGAGTAAAACTGCACCCACACAAGCACCCACACCCCCTGAAGTCAGATGGGGCCATGCTGATGAGGTGATACCTATTGCTAACAGTACATGGAATCAATGTCAAGGGTGGGGGAAATGTGCCCATTTTTCATAAGTTTGTTTAAATAATGAATCAGTTATCTTTGGGCTTCACTTACAAAAATAGGTATCTCATTCAATAGCCATAGCAGTTAGCAGTCACCTGGGTTTTTTTGTGACAAACAGGCTTCGTGTATAACAAGAACACCCTAGGCATCGCTCATCCCTGCTGTGCTTGGCCAGGGCGCTGGTGAGTGCTGGGGAGCTTTGCATGGAACAGGGAGCGATGCTGTCTGCCTGGGCTGCTGCTTCTGCCACTAAAATGCTCCATGGCCCTGCCTGCCCCAGGAGGGGAGGCCAGTACTGGGGCTGGAAATGCACCCTCTAAACCCCACTCCCACAAACAGATGCAGGAGATTAATCTGGTATATACTGCGTAGCTAATCTGTTATCGCCTCATGGATTATTTCGTCTGTTTCTTCTTTATTCCCTGATTAAATAGCCACAGTACTTAAATATTTCCCAGCATCCTGTGGCCACACTGGGACATGGTGCCTTCAATAGTGTTTAAATGACAGTGGGCTCCTGCAGTCCTATTGGGGGTCTCTTGATCTTGGCAACTCTACCTGCAGATCTGCTTGCAGCAAATCGTGAGGTACTCAGTGTGTAAGAACTTGGAGGCAGGACTGGAGATGTGCTCTGCTGATAGCTGAAAAACCCCAAATCTCCAAATACATGATGACTCACATTTTGAGCCTATCGCACACTGCCGTGGTTTAGATTTGGCAGTGACCTCCGGTTTCGCAGCCTGATGACACAAACAAAAGAAAATTGAAAGTTAAGAAATGGATTTAGTAACCAGCAGTTGGGGAAAGAACAGAAAAAATACCAGTCCCACAAAAATTACTGGAAGTGAAAAAAAGACTAGAGGCTGTTTGATAATATATTTGCCATAGACATTGGATTTCTTTGAGTCTGTGAAACAAATAATTTAACAGACCAGGTATGCTTGGGATCTTGAAAATGTGCACATTTTTCCTGGCCAAGATAAATATATCTGTATTAATAGGTGTATTGATTAAAATTTGCAGCTTTAATTGCTGATGCTCTTAAAGATTATTCATTTTGGTTCTTCAGGCATTTTAGTTGCTGGCAAGAGAACACAGATTGGAAACAAATCAAGAGACACATTTTTCTCCCAAGAAAGTAAAAGTGCATGTGTGTTTTGGCAATACTAAAAATACAAATTTTTTTGAAGACGTAAATGTTGTGTGTTGCATTGAGCTGGAAGTTGGATGCTGGACTGAAAACAAATTTAGGATGTCCAAATCAGTATCTCGCAATTGAAACCCATCACTTGACTTTTTTTTATGTGATTAAATGAGATTTCTTGTCTGATCGTTAACCTGCATGTGTTTGGAGAGAAGAAATAATGAAATTACTGGAATGGAAACTTTTGTTGTTGCTTGGCAAAACAAAAAATTAAGTCTTTGCTTTAAGTTACAGTCAAGAAAAGAATTTGGGTTTGTTTTAAATTCTCAGGGTGAGACTGGGGGAGGCTGAGAGGACGGAGCTGTCCTCGCCTTTGCATACCACTGCTTTTTAAAGCAGCCTTTTGGCCGGGCTTTTGTAGAATTTAATTTGCATGCTGTATTATCTTAATATATCTTTCCAGTATCTTGAGAAATAGAAGAGGGTGAGAGGAAAAAATCACTGTAGCTTGATGTTGGGGGCAATTATTATTGTTTTTTATGAAATTAGAAATCATTAGTTTGACAAGGTAATAAACACTGAGAGGTGAAGGGCAGGGTATGCTCTGTTTCACTTGGAGCACACAAGTCTCAGTTATGTTGTCTCGGGTTTTACACCCAGGGAACCTTTTTTACATAGTGGTAAATTTAACAACTGGTTGAGAAATTGTCTCAGCAGATAATTTGGCAGGAGAAGTAAATTTGCAAATGTTTTTATTCTATTTGTATGAGTTATCTCTCTGTTTCACTCTTGAGTACAGGAATTGATCTGAATTTGGCCTCTGTCGAGCCAATGGGAATTTTGGCACCAACTTAGCTTGGGTCAAGATTTTGCTTCTGCAGGGTTTAAAGTTTGCCTATGAAAATTTCACTTGACTCTTTCATTATCTCTTTTGACTTTGGAAATTAAGCAAAGTTGAGTTTTGCTGGTTTCTACCAAAGAACCCCTTAGTTCTTATTTATTTTTCACCCCTAAGCCCAATTAAAAGTGTTAGTCAGTTCTTGGAATGTGTCTGTGAAATGCAGACATCATCCACCCCACAAACAGAACAAAATCTGAGTCAGATCCTCACAATTACATGATCAGCTTGAAAATTTCGATACTAAGGGGTTTTTTTTCATTACACCTATGGACCTTTTTTGCTGCCTTTTTAGATTTTTTTAAGCATTTACTATTCAGTTTTTCTAGCTTTTTAGACTGAGCAGAAAGGTGAAAAATAAGTTTATTCTTAAAAGAAGCTTGTGATTCTCCTGTAATATCATGATTCCAAAAAAATAAAGCTTCTAGGAAAATACCAGTATATTGGGAGAGCTGGCAGTTTACTGTCAGCAAACATGATTATTCTCATTTTATAGCCATGTAAACCCTGACAGAGAGATATTAAGTGTCTCGCCCAAGGTTGGAGAGCTTCAGGCCCTCAGTGGTGTTGAGGTGTGCAGTTCTGCTGGCGTATTTGGGAGTTTGGCATCTGAGTGTTGGAAAGAAGTCAGTCCTGAGGGGCAGAGTAGAAGCCAGGATCCCTCATTTTCAGCCCTGTATCTTGTTAGAGCTCCCGAGCATCATTTTCATGCAGGTTTTCTGCTTTGACATTAAGCATTTACAGAACGTGTTTGTAAAAACTGTGATTTCTGCCCAGGTTGGGAGCGGTGCTGTGGAGCTGGCAGTGCCTGAGCTCGAACGTGCCTTACCAACCTCAGGGAAGGGGAAAACAAATGAAACCTTCCTGACTGGTCAGAAATGTGTAAATTGCTGACAAAATGACACATGTAATTAAGAGTGCTCCTGCCATTTTACCTTGTGGTTTACACCTACAGTGTTGAAAAAAGAGAGTGACTCCCACCTCGCTAATTACCATTATCACTGAAATGGTAGGGTTTGAGTCATTAGTTCCATGTGCATTTAATTAGAGGAAGGCTGAAATTGGATTTAACTTATTACTTTTTCATGGATCACTTTCTTGTCATCACTTCAAATTGGATTGCAGCCCCAGGTAACTAATTATGAGCGCCACAGGATCAAGAGTGAAAAAAAGGTAATTAGGAATAACACTGTTGGACCCTTGCTGGTAGTCCACTTGTGCTTGGGAAGAAATGAGAGCGGTATTTTGTAGTATTACAGATTAGGGAGTTAAAGGTATGTGCTGCTGCCAGGAATGATGGGAGACTGCCCCCTCCTATAGCGGTTTATATGATGTACAGCTGGGTTGAAGATGTTATAGCGACATGGTTCCACAATCAGCTCCTTAATACCGAGATTAAACTTGTAAAAGCAACAGATCGGTTGTAGGTATGAGGCATCCCAACAGCCGGGGAGCCAGGGGCCCGTCCGTGTGCGATTGAGGCACGCGTGAGCCGCGGCACCGAGCGCTGTAAGTACAGCGAGCCAGGATTGATAACAAATTAATGAACGCATTAATGATCCGAAAAGATCATTCACATCCGACAGGGAGATACATCAGTCAGGAAGACAGCAGCGAGCCTGATGATGTGGGGATGCCAGGGATTGAGCCTGCGTTGCTGCCGTGATAAAATCAGGAAATCAGGACCTCGCTTCTCTTTTGTTTGCTGGAGAGGTTTCTTTTTGTTTTGCTTTTCGTGGACAAGGCTTGCTTGGTTGGATTGTCCCCCTTTCTTCTTTTTTATTTTTCGATCTTGGAGATAAGATTGCCAAGTTCTGCTTTCTTCAGAAAATACTTTAAAACAAATTGTTTTATTTCCATGTGCAGAACAGAGTTCAGAACTGCAAGTAATCAATTTTATTGACACAGTCTGGAAAAAAATGTTGATGAGAGTTCAAGGATGTGAAAGGATTGAAATTTCAAAGTACCCAGCACCGAGTGTAGGAAAATTTCAGAAGTAGTTTCATTAAGCAAAGAAATGTATTGTGTGAGGATCTGTAAGAGGAAAATCTGCTCTAGGACCTAATGATATTACAAGGAGGTTGTGGCAGCTGATTTTTGCCTTTAGAAGAGGAAAAGTTTCCTAATTTCTCCTAGTAGTGAATCACAGTTCAAAGGCTAGCACAATTTCCTTAAGTTGTTTAAAATGGCTTTTAATGCTGTGTTAATGTAGGCAAATATTTGTGACTCAGTGTTGGGTAAGTGCCGCTTGCTCATTATTTCCTGATGCAAAGTAAAGGGTAGGAAATTCTGTGAACACCATGCAGAGATGCTAAAGAGACTTAAGAGTAACAAAATTCAGTTACAGAAATTAAGTCTTCCCCATTTACTTGACATTACAAAATAAATCTCGAGATTAAAAGGTATTACCTTTAATACAGAAAAAGAGAATCCCCTTTAATACATCTCAAATTGATTTACAATTTTTATACATAATATTCATCTGCGGTTGAAAAGGGGGCAACCTAAGGTCGAGTGATGTAGTGTTTCCATTTTTCCATATGAGTCTTACTGTGTGTGATAAAAGCAAACTCCTTTATTTTGTCAGTCTGCAGGAATTTCTGATGAAGTGCAGGGGTCACTTTTCTGTCAATTTGAGTAGGCAGCATTTTTGAACTACTGTTTTTTTCCCCCCTCCTACAAAGTGTGGCCCTGATCTGACACACGCACGCACACACGCACACTTAGAGTGCTGCAATCTGCAACTTATTAGTGCGCAGTGCTGGAGCCTGTCCAGTGGTTAGAAAATTTCCTGAAGCCTGGAATAACAGCAGTGGGTGCAAGTGCCATCGAACAGAAGTGACAATGAGGGGCAGTCCGGCCCACCTGGCACAATGCCCGGGCTGGAAAACCAGCTGAGATAGTCAAACGCAGGAAGATTGACGCGGTGCATCTGGGAAATGCTCAAAAAGTTGGGTTCTTGAAAAAATTACCTTCTGTGATCGTAAGACATCATCTGTTTTCCTGCAGAGATTGTTTATAACAGGGTTTTCAAGCACTTGTCAAATAACCAGGAGTGAAGGAAACAGGCTAAAAATCTCTTACCGTTCAGATGAGTCCTGGTGTAGTTGGAAAAAAAACAAACTCTCGTCACAGAGATCCACAGCTTCCCAAGGCAGAGGGAGCCTGGGAGAAGGAGAAAAGGAAACTCTTAGTCAAAAACAGCCCAGCAAGCACAGGCTGTGGCTCGGGGAAGGTGATACTGCTGGGGTGATGGGTGCAGTGCTGGCACAGCGAGGTGAAGTCATACCTAGAAACTGTTTTGTGTGGTGCTTAGCTTTTGTTACCGAGCTGTGATATCATGGGCAAAATATTATAAACATAGCGTGGCTATAGCTTTGCTTGTGTAACAAAAGATCAGGAACTTTATTAAGTTTGTTTTCCTTGTCATATTGTAAAAATTTATTATGTGTACTGTGTATATTAGAAACAGATTTGGGTAAGTCTGTCTAAATGAAGTCATCCCAGCTATTTCCAGACTGTCTGTTTTTGGTTGTGAATAATTTTCATACATCAAATGGTTGTCATATTTAGTAGCTCTCTACATTTTAAATAGGACATATCCCATTTTGAACTTCCACGGACTTGAGATGCCTCTCGGTTTTTAAGGTTATTTTGTTACAGGAATATTTTAAAGAGCTGCCAGTGGCAGGGCAGGGAGCGCTGGAGGAGTCGCTTGCCTTCCTGCAGCAAAATAACAGGTTTGTCACAACTGCAGTAGTACTTGTGGCTTTCAGCAGCACGCGCTGGGAAAAGTCTGCCAGATACCTATTTCAGCTTGTCCCTTTGTGTTCACACTTTGCAACAAATATGTTAAAAAACACTAAAGGAAAAGTACTGTGTATCAAAAATCTCCGATAAAAGAATTCTCTCTAAGAGTACATGCTGCTGCTTTTTTTTTTCTTTTAACAGAAGTGTGAAAGAAGTTAATGTTTAAATGTTTAATGTTTTAATTTAAATCGTAGACTCATCTACATAGCAGCTAAGTTACTGTGATTTTTTAATTTATTTTTTTAATCCTCAAGGCACAGTTTCTTTAGTCAGGATGGGGAAGTGCTGGTGTTCCTCACAAACAGACCAAGAGAATTCTACACTGGAGGAGTCTGCAGTGATGAGCACAGAGCAGAATTTTGCCCTGAAACCATCAACTTTGCCAGAAACACTTGATTTATAGCAATTTGTTTGAAAAGAAAGGGAAAAAAAAAGGCAGGAGAGAAAGAGAGAAGGCATTTTGGTCTGGCTTGCTGGAGTGGAGGAGAGCAGCTGTTTGCCTCATGTATTTAAATCTCTAGAGCTAATATTGAAGTTTCAGGGCAACAAGTGCAACATAACAGAATAAGTAGAAACTAAACCCAGGGAAAAAATTGGAAATGCTGCCTGGATGTGGCTTTGGAGCTTGACAGTTTTACAGCTGTGTAGTCAGATTGGCAAAATATTTTGTGGTGTGTGCAAAGAAAAGGCTGTTGTGTTGCTGAAATGTTTTTATTTGCCTGATAAGTGTAATCTGCCTTTTATAAATTACTAATCTATTTAAGGTGTAACATTAATGGCGCATAATCTCAAGTCACTGAAAGCCTGGAAAATTAAAGTAGACTGAAGGCACAAGAAAGAAATGTACTTTGTGTCAGGCTGAAGTTCGATGAAGCATGGAGAAGATGGAATAGATTATTAAATAAACTTTAAGAGGAGATAGAAAAAGCACCGAAATATCTCATTTTGAAAGGAATTAGTTTACTTGATTATATGCAACTGTATCACACTCAGGAAAGTATAAGACAAATGAAAGCAAAACAAAATTTAATTGAGCTATTATTTTGCAGACTTTGGCTCCGTTTCAGACAGCCTAATCAAATTGCGCTTTGCTCAAATAACTAATGTTAAATGCAGTCTACCAACAGATGTTTAAACAGAGACTAATTGGAAAATCTACATCCTGGGTTTAGCATGTCTAGCTGAAAAAGTTTTGAAATTGCTTTGGAGTGGGGTAGGAAGATGACGGGAGGAGCTCAGGTAGGGACGGGTGCCAGAGAGGGGAGCCAGGAGACAGCGACACTCATGCTGGAGCTGATGAGGTCACTGATGCCACCGAGGTCACTGGTGCTGTAGTTTGGTGCCATTGGCCCCTCAGAAAGTTTTTTCCATGGTGCTGTATCATGAGAGTCATGTTGCTCATGCCATGTGCCAGAATGCATGGAGTACGTAATGCAGCGGAGAACACGGATTGAGGGTGTTAAAAGCAGTACAGATTATCAAATCTCAGGGCTTCCTTGCCAGTTCTGTCACTGTCCGACATTTTTTAAGCAGTAACACATTTAAGTTATTAGCCCGTGGCTTATCTCAATGCTGAGCCTTTTATGACACATCAGTGCATCCATGGGGATCTCTGGGGTGAGTTGCAGTACTGAGTTGAACAGCTTGGGCCAGATTTGTCCTGGGTTTAAGTCACAGCCATCCAGGGAGTTTGCTGGAGTTGAGGGATCCCACTGAGATGGATATAGCTTCCTACCTCTGATTTTTCTTTCAAATCAGTTTTACACCAAAGTCACTCTAGTAGCAGGAGTCCCTGGAAGTGTTCAAGGCCAGGTTGGACAAGGTTTGGGGGAACCTGGTCTAGTGGAAGGTGCCTCTGCCCATGGCAAGGGGCTTGTAACTGGATGGACCATAAGGTCCCTTGCAACCCAAACCATTCTGTGATTCTCTGATGATTCTTTTTTGGTTTTGTGCATTTTGTTGCTCATCAAAACTCTGGGTGAAAGAGTTACTTGTGGTTTGCCTCCTGGACTTTGAGCAGGGTCAGTTGAGCAGGTGCAGTGCACATTTCCACATTCACTTGGAAAATTTTATCCCAAGGACTTTGCTGTCCTAGAGACCAGTGTTTTGGTCATTCAGACAGGTAGGAATAGAACTGAAAGAAACTGGGATCTTGTCGTGAAAAAGGCAAAAATCAGAAATGTTTGTGAAATATTTCTCTCTTGTGAAAAAGCCCCACCAAATCTCAGGATGAATGCAATTCCTTCGGCTGACAATTAATAGCTCAGATAAACATCTGAAGCAAACCTCTTGGGAGATGCCAAGCACCAATCTAGCCCAGTAGTTCATGGCCACAGTGCAAATTTAGTCATTTAATCATCTTGATTTCACTTACGAGAACAGACGCGTGAAGATGGTTGATGGTTGGTCACTGTTGTCGGTGGACACATTTTAAGTTGATGAACCTTCCCTGTGCATCCCAACATGAGCTCTTTTTGGGTCAAGACCTGTTGCCCTAAGCTGGTTTGTGACCCATGCCTTCATTTCATGTGGTCTTCAAGGGCTGGTTCCTGTGAGATAAGAATGAAATGCAACATGCTGAGTGATCCATGAAGTGTATTAGAGAGACCCTTGTGGCTCTCACAAAGGTTTGTCCACTGTTGTCTAAGGGCAGTGGCTCCTCAAGTTAATGCAGATGTTATGTGAGATTAATAGGCAGTATGTAATAGGGAGTAGCCAATCTGTAAGAAAAATAATAATGTACATATAAATTTCCAATTTTACTGTTTGGAACTCTAGAAAAGGCAGATTATATTTTATGGCTTGTAAACATCAGGGCAGATATTTCGGGAGAACTGCAGACAGCTGTAATTTTGTGAATGTGCACAAATTACTTGGAAAACAAATATTCCTCTGCCTACACAGCTGTATTCGCAACCGTGGACCAGAATGCCTTTTGCATGATGCGCACGCCTGGTTCTGTGGAATATAATAACGTTCAAATGAAGAAAATGTGATTTAAAAGTGAAGTCAGAATTAATACTTGCTGTGAAAACCTGTATTACTGGCTGAGGTGTTGGCACAGGAGTGGATAAACCACTTGAGGAAAAATGAGAACTAACTAGGACATTTATTTGTACTCAGATCAAGAGCTGAATGCTCAAACTTTTGTAAGAGAGATGAACGTGCCTGTATCTTGCAGAGATGCCTCATGCTGCCTGTGCTACCCTGCAGGGTAAGCACTGAGCTGGATTTGATGGTTAGAGAGGTCTACAGGACTGCATCAGGTCACCTGTGGGGAGAAGGGCTGTGGGAAGGAGCTGGGGACTCCTCTGGCTTCACAGGGGCTGTGAACCAGTGAATTGCCCTAGCCTTTTCTTCCCAGTTACCTGCACCCAGGTGGATTTGCAGAACACAACTGAGTTTATTTGTGTGCTGGCAGTTCCTTCTGTTTGTCCTTTTCCTGTGTGATAAGGAGTTCCTACAGGAAGGTATGAATAACAGGAGAGAAGGCAAAGAAAATCCCCAAAAGTAAAAACAAAGCCAAGCAAGAAGGAGTAAAGCAGGAGTTGGCAAGAGCCAAAGGCCTGGCATTGATTTTACTTTTAGCTTTGGTGTTTATTCAAAGGCTGTGGATACAGGTTAACTTCCTTGGCTCGATATTTATTGCTGTGTTACTTGCCTTAAACTGGAACAATGAGCGCTTTGTTGATTGGGTTCAGAGATTGTCCCGTTTTATTCTGTCTCCTGCATCCCCCTCTGTATCTGCAGGTTTTAAGCAGTTTATTTTAATTTCAGATTTCTCACCCTGCGTGGTGAATTGCTGCTGTGCCACCGGCAGCAGCACTTGAGGGACTATTGTTCGTCTTTTCAGAGTGGTGGGAGCACACAGCAGAGCCATTAGCTCCTGTGAAGCTTGACCTTCCTTGATGATATCACACTTTGCAGATTCGGAGCAGGATAAACATTTTAAAGGAGAGGGGAAATATCAGACAGGTTATTTTTCATCAGGAAAGGTTGTAGAAATTTCCTGTGCAAGACTTAAAAAGTAAAAGGGGGAAAAAAAAAAAAGCCATAATGGCACTAGTTACCTTTCTGTTTGACAGCCATCAAAGATGTGTCCAGATCAATTAATAGGAGAGGGAATATCTCCTCGCTGTTAACCACAGTGACCCTTGAGCAGACAGTGGAGCAGAAAATCAGTGAAGTCACAGTGCAGTGAATGATGACTGTACGGATTTTCTCCTAATTTAGCAATGGCAATGATTTCAGTGCTATTAGGAATGGGCCCATCCTGGATAGTTTCTCAGGCTTCAGTGTTTGGAGAGTGCCCCAAAGGTATTGGGGATTTCTCTCTGGAATAGGAGCATTAACATCATGCAGAACATAGTTCAGATATTTTTAAATCACGTTGTCAGCAACTGCCACTACAGGGGAAGGTATGGTTATGACTTGCATCACTGTTATTTTTTGCTTGGAAAGTGTGTTCATTTTGAGTCCTTCACTCAGCTGTGTCTACCCAGAGGAAAAACAAACCAATTTCTTCTGGGAGAATTCAGCAATGGTCACAAGGCCAGCTGCAAAATTGTGGTGGTGGTTTGTTGCTAATTCTGCAGGAGAGAGTATAGGGGGCTACCCTGTCCTAAATTAAAAAAAAGGAAAGAAAAACAAAACAAAAATAATATTTAAAAACCCTTTCAGTTTGTAACTTTGATTTTGTTCAAAAAAGAAAAAAAGGAAAAAAAAAAGGTGGGGGGGAGCAGTAAACACCCTTCTTCCTTGTCCAGAATGCTGTAGTAATTACTGGGGCAGGTTTTCCATTCCTGGCTGCTTTTGCCTCACACCTGTAGGAAGCCTGCTCTTTTGCTTCTGTGCTTTGCCACCGCAGTACTTTTTTTTTTTTTGAAAACACAAGGAATTCAATTTCCTAACCTGCCTCCAGAGTCGAGGCAGTTTTGGTGACAGAAGAGTTGCAAATGGCTCGTGTGTGAACAGTTTGGGATGGAGCCGCTCGCACGGGGCCATGCTGAGGTGCAGGAGAGGGAAGATAATTGTAAATGTTCTGGTGGGGATCTGATTGACAGCTTATTGTCTGCAGGCACAGAGTAAAGAATAGGAAATGAGTTAAGTGTAGGGGATCTGGCAGGCTGCAGGCTCTGCTGATGGCGGCTGCTGCACCCAGCCAAGCACACGGGGCTCCCAAACCATCCATGGTACCCCTCTTTCCAAGGCACCCCCAAAGGGACACCCCTCTGTCAGTCCAAAATGTGTGCCAGATGAGGCTGTGTCTCGCTTCTGCTGCTGGGACATCTGGGGTGCCTGGGGTGGTCTCAGCCCCTGTGCTGGGGTGACCCTGGTCAGTGTGTCACTGTGATTTTCACTGTGTGTCACTGTGTTTCTGACCCATTAGTGTGGGGGGACAGCAGGGATGTCCCATGGAGCTGCTGGATGCCTGTGGTCCAGAAGCAGAGAAAGAAAAGGAACCGTCTTCTCCCCAGCTCATTAAATTTGTCAACAGAAGGTCTCTTTGGTAGTTTTACAGTATCATAATATCTGGGGCCAGTTATGTGTGTTTTAAAGTTTTCATTATCCCACTTTTTATCCCTGGAGTGATGAATGCCCTCAGGTGCAGCTGCCCATGAGAAGCCCCCAGTGAGCACTTAAATATCACAGGACTGCACGTGCTAAAGATAGAAATACCAAACACAAATACTCCATCCCCAAAATCTCCCTGTCTGTATTTTTTTTTTTTTTATCTCCTTGCCTACGTGCATTTGAGAAAAAAAGATAAATCCCAGCTTTGCATTGTTAGTGTAGGCTTCTGAGCCAGATTGTACTAGAGAGCACACTGATGTGTCTTCCCCTGAGGTATGGAAAGATCTATGTGTGCTAAGCAGGTGTTTTCGTTTGTTTAATTGCAGCTGAGTTTAGCACAATATTACAGATAAATGAATTACACATGTTCAGTAATTCATAGAAAGTGAGTGTTGTTTTGCTTAGACACTTGTCTTCGCATCCAGGTTTGCAGGGAGAGCGTGCTGGCAAAGCGGACTGAGGTCTTTTAAAAACAAAAAGATGTGTCTGCTGGAGCAGAGCTTGACGTCTGGTTGCTAAAACAGCAGTAATATTTCACCTTTGTTTAAATCGTAACATTTTAAATTTAAATAGTATCCTGTTTTGACAAACTACAAAACCACAGGTCTGAAAAAGAAGCACACGAGGCCTGTGTCAATAGTTGGTGGCATCTCTGGGCAGGAAGTTTTGGGATGACACATGCAAGTTCTGATGACACCAGGGATGGAGAGACCTGGGACTCGCCAAAAGGGCTCTGGAGCTTCTCTGGTGTGCAGTGCCCAGAGCAGTGAATTCACCTGATGGTGACTGGTTTGCTTTTATCTGTGGTTTTTGTTACTAGTTCTTTTTTCCATCTCACTTTTTACTGGGCTTCCCAGGCGCAAGCTGCCACCCCCCTTGCAGAGGCACGGCAGGGTATCAGTGCCCTCAGCCCCTTGTCAGCACTGACAGGTCTCTCAGCAGCAGGACAAGACCCCTGGATCCCAGGAAAGCCTCCCTGCCAGGAGGAGCACAGAGGATGTGCTGGCCCTGCTCTTGTAGGAGCAGCGAGCGAGAGCCACGGGCAGCTCAGAGGTGCTGCCTTTCAAAGGACGAGCAAAACTGGTCGCTTCTTCTGGGAGTAGTCCCAGCCCTTGGCCAGCTTCCAAATGGATAATTCAACTTACCCCAATTTCCTCTGCAGATTCAATTGCAAACTCTTTTCTCGCTGTGCCCTGCCAGCGCTGTGTGGAACTGAGCTGCGCAGCGTTAAACAGCTGTCACGTGCAGCTCCACAGCCCGTGGAGTTGGAGGCACAGCAAGTAAAAGGTTGTTTCAGAACTTGTGCTGAACTCTAGGAAAGGTATTGTTTGTACCTTTTCAGTTCGTGCAGTACTTTGGAGCAAGCCTTTGGATTAAAGGTGTGGTTGGAGTGTAGGTCAGTGCTGGCAGTGTCAGCACTTGAGGCTGATTATTCAGGGACATCCTCTCTTGTGGACATCCTCACCTTCAGGTCTTCTGATAAGTGAAATTAAGGCTGTTTAGCTGCATTCCCCATTCATCTAGGAATTTGTTCGTGCATCACCTGTAGAGATCTTACGTATATTCCTTCCCTGTCACCAGCAGTGGCTTCCCACCAGCCTCCTGCCAGGTCACTCCCCTCCGTGGGCTACAACAGAAGGGTCTTGAATGGCAGGAGCTGCACTGATAGCAAAGCCAGCAGCCCTGGCCCACACGGGTACCTGTTTGGAGCTGTGCTTAGCAAAATCTGTATCCTAGGATGGATCCAGCAGGGCTTGGTGCATCAGCCCGGCTTTCTAAAGGAAGCCAAAGGCATGAGGGGAAGTGGTGTGTGATCTGGGAAGTGCTCCTGAATCCTCCAGGTTAAATGGAACCACCACCATAAATCACAATTGAAAGTGACTTGGAAGCATTTAAAACTGTTACTTCTTTGAGGCTTTTCCTGCTGCACACGTCGTTATGGGATTGTTCTGCAGGAGACTCCTGGGAATTAGTGAGTGTCCAAACCCAGCAACAATCTCAGAACGTTTGTGGTGGTGTAATCTATAAACTTTTAATTATATATAGAGTTGAGTAAATAGCTTGAAATCTCTTTAAACTCTTTGTTCATGAATGTATATTAAAAAGTGCCCATCCCACATGCGCGCGCACACACACACACACACACACCCTCTTCCTTCCTTCCTTCCTTATTTTACACCCACTTCCAGCAAGGCTGTGGCTTGTGGCATCCGTCCTTGTGCCGAGAACTCCCCACGGGGGTGGCTCAGCTGGACGCTGAGCCCCCTCTCTGCTGTCCTCCCGGCATGTGTCCAGTGGCACAGGACAGTGCAGAAGACGTTGGCTCTGTCTGTGTTTCCCACTTGATGTGCAGCCCTTTTGGGAGGTTGATTCTGCAGCTTCAAACACTTTAATGAGATGCAAATTGTTTGTGATGCTGCCTTACTAAATGTATTGTAATTTTAAAATCATTTGCTTGTTAATTGTATTTAAATAGCTGCCACTTAGACAAGCAGAAAGTTTCCAGAAAGATAAATTGGGTTGTTTTTTTTTTTTTCTTTTTTACTGTGTTTGAAAGCAGCCCGATGACTTTTCACGGCTGCTTTGGTACAGCACATTCCAAATGGCAGCGTGCCCTGGCCTCATTCAGCCCCTGGTCCTCACTCTTCCCTCAAAGGAGAAATACTCACTCTGTCACCTTTCTGTTACAGAACCTCAGAAGGTGACACAGTGGAGTGAGTGGCTGCAGATGTTCAGAGTGGAGGTCACTTGCTTTTCCCTCCGTACAGTCAAGTCAAATCAACCTAGGTCAGATTTTGGGGTGTGTGATGCAGATGCTGCTATTCCTGTGCATATAGGATTTGAAAGAATCCTGAAGATTTGGAGGATGTAACTCTTTTGGGATCTTTGAAATTCCCAGCCCATTTTTATGGGGACGTCTGAATGATGGGCAGCTGAGGCAAGGTCACCTGTCCTCAGCACCTTCAGGGCTCTGTCTTCTACATGTTGGATTAAATTGCAAAGTTTCTCTTGGCTTCAGCTGAGCAATATGAGGTTCCTACTGACCTCAGTTTAGCTTAGTTTAGAGCTGATCTTGATCCTGCATCCTTGCTAGCTTTGGCATGGAGCAAGCTACACTGTGTCATTTGTATTTTATTTGTGTTTGAAATACTCTCCTGGAAAGCAAAAAATAATATTTCCATATCAGTTCATTCTTCTTGCATTGGCTGGAGGATCCCACCCTGCCAAGGCTCCTGACTCTTGTTTTCCAGCTCCTCCGTTTTCAGCACTGGACCCTCATTCCAGTTCTGCCTTGTTTTCCCAGT
Source organism: Picathartes gymnocephalus (assembly GCA_013390045.1). Classification (NCBI taxonomy): domain Eukaryota; kingdom Metazoa; phylum Chordata; class Aves; order Passeriformes; family Picathartidae; genus Picathartes; species Picathartes gymnocephalus. The sequence goes on from WEKY01049427.1 coordinate 1,788,226, forward strand.
GATGTCTCATATTCCCTCTGTTTTCTGTTTGCATCCTTGTTGTGCGGCAGGATCAGTAATAATAGTTAATAATTAGCAGCTCAATAGCACTCTTCACCTTCAAAGCAATTTTAGGCATTAAATCACTCAGTTCTGCTGGCACTATTACAATATTGACTTGTTACTTCACCGGTGTCATTGAGGCAGCAAAAGCTGCTTTTTTATGGAGGCCAAAATGGGGTCATTTTTTTTTTTTTTTTGAGTACTAAATTGGCAAAAAATAAAATTTTCTCCTAGGCTGACACTTCGTTTGCCAAATTTCAGCACAGAGCCAATTTTTAAAGCTGAGTAATAAACACCTGAAAAGTTCTGGTTTATAATGGCAGTGCTGAGAAGCCATTAACTGAATGGCTCCGCTATAACACAAGAAAACCCTTAAACTGTTGAAAAACCTGTAGAAAATGGACAGAGGCTTAGCAAATGTGAACTTTGCTGTGAGTCTGGAGCTGAGAGATGAAAAGGGAACCTGTGGAGACTGGTAGCATCGATCATTAGGTGTGTCCCTTGTCCATCATGGGGAAATGGTCCTTTGCCAGGTGTGTGACGGAGCAAGACGAGCATCCTGTCCCAGGTGAGCATCTCTCCAAGTCTCTCAAGCCATAGGGAGAAAGAAGATGAGGAGGAGCCATAGGGATGGAGCTCCAGGGGAGCAGAGAGCAGAATTTGAGACAACAGGGAAAGCCTGGAGCAAGGAGGGAGTAGAAGGATGCAAGGTGGCAGAGGGGATTTGGGAGGATGGGGAGTCAGGAGCCTGGGCAGCAGCAGGTCCTCTGTGGGGCACTGGAGGGAGACCAGCAAGCTGGCACCAAGCCCTGCAGAAGCCCTGCTTGGCTCGTTCTCTCCTGGGCCTGTAGAGTGTATTTCTGCACAGATTTTCCTGGGAGTGAGGGCAGCTCTGATCCCTTCTGCCTGCGACCTGCAGCTCACTGGCAAACGTGGATGCAAATGCCACATCCCAGACGAGCATCGTGCGTGCAGATGGCCGGGATCAAGGTACCAAAAGCCACCTCCCCCAGGCAGCACACACAGCCCGTGGCCAGCTCGGCCCCTCTGCCCTTCCCAGCACACAGGGGAAGGCAAGCTGTAAGAGCAATGTAGTAAAATAGCAAATTGACCAGTAAAAGAAATCAGTAAATGAAGGGAACAGCTATTAATGTGCCAAGCCAAGATGTGTAATTATACCCTAGGACTTTTCCAAACTAATACATGTTAAAGGTGTAAACCTATTAAAGGAAAGATTTTTCTGTACAAGGAACTTACGTAGATAGAAGGATTTACACTGTATTTTATTCTTGTATTATAAGGTATAAGGAACATTTGAGCAAATCCAGTCATTCCTATTATTACAATATCATACGTTTTTCATACCATTTTATGTGGTTCTTCAAAAACTTTGGCACTAATTCCCTTTATATTGTTAGGAATTTTCTTTTAAAAACAGAATTCTTTTTCTCAAATAGTTAATTAGATTTTGAACTTCAAATACAGTACTTATTTTTTTTTTCCTCCCAAGAATAGGGGTGTTAGATCCATTGTGCTGGTCAAATTACAGTTTGGATAGTTACATTCTCTCTGCTTAATCACCCTGCAATTTCATTCAACTGAAGGATTTGGTGCCTCAGGTGTCCTGAATTCCTTCAGGGCTCTGTATGGTGAAGTTGCTGCCACCATCCACCCCAGAAGCGGCTGCATTTGAGGGCAGAGAATTGTTGTCTCCTTCCAAAAATCAATTTTTGTAGTATTTGTCTCTTGTTACATTTCGCAGCGAGTTTGTGCTTTTCCAACCCAAAATCTTTAGACTCACTTGAGGGATTTCTCTTGATACAGGAAGCCAATTTTTTTTTGTCTTTAAGGGACCACAGAAAAACTGTTTTATTTGCTTGTTCTTTTGCCATGATAGGTGCAGCAAAGGAGCAGGTCCTGGCTGCCACACCACATCGTCTCCCAGCTCCAAGACCTGCTGCCTCTCAGCATCCCCTCTTTCCTGTGGCTCAGGGTTGGGGAGGGGAAAGGATTGGAATAAGGAGCAGCCGGATTTGGATAGGAAATGCTGATGGGTCATAACCCTTGCTCGCAGACAAGAGCTGCATTTGCCTGGAGAAGGGAGGCAGGAGGGGAGGACCCTGTCCTTGAGTTGAGTCCGGCCCGTTTATTTGGAATGAAGTGATAGATCGTGGCATTACGCTGTGAAGGGCTGGAGTGGAGTACAAAGGGAAAGCCCAGAGCACACAGTGAGCCCTGCTTAGTGATGCACAAAGGACTCTGAGCCGGTCGGATGACCCCAAGGGATCGGAGAGCAAAGTCCTGTGGCTGGGCTGTTTGCTTAGCCAGCACGGCTGCCTGTGTCTCGCCCATGTGAAACCAGATGTGCACCAGCAAAATCACTGACGTGGCCAAAGGCCAGGGGATGGCTCTGCTGAGGCTGAGGCTTCTCCTGCCCTGTAGTCTTGTTTTCCCAAAACAACAACCGCTCCTTCTCCCCTCCCATTCCTCATCCTGCCGGGCTTAGTGGGGGGATGCTCCTGACCCAGAGACAGCGAGGAGGAGGAGGAGAAGCACACTGTAGCATCACAGGGTGGTGGTCATGAGGACACCTCCTCACCAGGCTCTGCTTCCTGAAAAGCCCTTTTTCCATATACATTTGATTCCTAGAGTCACAGTGCTTTTTCTAGCAGGAGCAGAGATCTCAGTGCCACTTCCAAACTCCATCCCTGTGTAGCACCAGCAGTGTCGCAGCTTTTCTGTGCACTCCTATCTAACCACGAGGGCTGTTGACTAAACACCTCTTTAGGAAATAATTCGAGTTGTTTTGTTGCATATATCAACTTAACTGTTTTGCTTTTTAAAGAAGAGAAAAAGTTCTTCCCTTGGCTGCCTTCTTTAAAAAAATTAAAAATAGCTTTTGAATATAGGAAGAAAACTTGGAACTGTGAGCCAGCTAAATAAACTGTATCATGAAACCTTGGGGACCACTGAAATGGGAACAGTGGTCCATTACTGCTAAAAAGTTGTTTTATTGAAAATACTCTGATATGTTCCCAACAGAGTGAATTAAAATGACAATGCCCACTGGTGATGGAGGGTGTTCTCACAGGAATACCAGAATACAGAGGTCAGCACTCCTGGACTGCGAGCACAGCGGTCTGATAGGTGTTTTTCCCTAAAGGGACCCATAGTTAATCAGTTTTATTTTCATTTATATCTCTGGTGATACATTTGTGTGTGTAGATTGGCTTGTTGTGGAAGCAGACCTGGGTTTTTAAAGAGGATCTTTTGTGAGTGAGGTGGAGCACTAAGTCTCCTGATCAGAGAGGCAGATTACCAGGAGAGGGCAGTGCTTCCAGCACTGCCTTCCAGACCAGCCCCAAACTGGGGTGATCCAGCCCAAATCAGCCAGCTGGGGACCCTGGGGTGTTTCCAGCCCGCAGCCCCCGCCTGCCTGCACTGCGGCACCGGGCAGCTGATGATCTGGGGTGCCCAGGAGTTCACTGGTTAATCCTTAACAGGCAAAAATGTGTTTGATTGACGTTTGTTTTGTTGATGTTTCATTCTGTGGTTTTTTTTCTTACCATGGCAACTTTAACATCACGACAAAACACCTACTTTTCCTCTCGGAGCCATCGCTGTTGTCATGCCCAGTGGGTTATTTTGGTAGACAGGGCTTGTTCTTTTCAAGTGGAGGTGTTCCCATCTCCTACCAGATACCACCTCCTGTCTTTGCTGTCCTAAGAAGGTTTTCTCTGTGTGAGCACTGTGTTTCAACCCTTGGCAAAAAAAATGGAGTTTTAGTGGAAACTGCAGCATTTCCTCTACTGTACGTGACATAAATGTCATCTCACATAATTAAGGAAAGTAACTGAGAACAGTTAGTGGTGATTACCTCTCAATATATTGTGTACTTTGGGGCAGAAAAATAAATTATGAATAATGCCCAAGCATACTTGGAACAATTTGCACACTGTGCTGTGAGTGATGCAGACCTGCTGGTAGAAGAGTGTGCTAATAAATTTTACTTTGTGGCGGAAACAAGAGATTACAGTTTATTAGGAAAGGAGATGGCAATTTATTAAGATCAATCAAATACGAATGCAAAGCAAAAACTATGCCATTTTTATTTATTTATTTATCTAGAAGCATGAGGGGGGGAGCAATTATATAAAATTTGTTGTTTACCTGTGATGTTTGATTCATTATTAATATTTTTATGTTTAGAGGGAACCATAATTTTGCTGAAATGTCTTCCATAACTCCTGTACAATCATATTCATAACTCACCTGAATGTTGACACATCCTGCTGTGTATATATAAATTAACTAGTAACACTGGCATTATAAAATGATGCATTAAATGAAGATGTGAATGGTAATTTAAAGCATGCCATGAAGTGAAATTTAAACCATTGTACAACACTGAGGGGATTTAAAGAGCTTTGTTCATGCAGAATTCGCAGGGCCAGAAAGAGAAATGACAGTTTCACATCAAAAAAAAGAAGAGTAACAGGGACACTAGGATTACCGAAATGCTAATTGCTTTGGCGTTCTGTTTTGTTAGACACCATCAGCCTAAAAATCACACTTCTGCCTGAAGATACTTTACCATGAGGGCATTAGCTGAGATTTTTTTAAATGACCGAAAAAAACTGTTTACTTTGTCCTTTTTCTCAGCACATTGTGGGTTATAAGTTTCACTGTTTCCTGTTTAGTCAGTTGTTTTCCCCATTTGTTTTTGTAGGTCTTTCAAACAGCAACAAGGGAAAATGAAGCATTCTCAAAACAGGAAAATATGATTTAACCCCACAAAAATGGGCCTGGGGATCCAGGAGCGGGAATAGTATCCGAGACGGCCTTTTCCCCTCAGAACTGCAAACAGCAGTTTGCTTTTTAAGCAGCCCATGGCTGCAGTCCGAGTGCTGAGCAGCCTGCTTTGGCACTTGCCTTTGCCAGGCTTGGCTCTGGCCGGCTGGGCTCCTCTGTGCCACAGCACATTGGCACCTCAGTTCAGCTGAATTACTCCCAGAGCTGTATTTGGGAAGCAGGGCACAGGAGCTCGCCCACTACCAGAGTTGCTCACTTTGCCAGAGAGCAAAGTGGGACTTATTTGGCTGTGCCTGCCCAGGAGAACATCCTGAGGACGAAGTGCAGATGTGTTGCTGTCTGAGGTGGAAATTGCCTTGTATTAGGACTAGACATAAAATTGACTCATTTGGGGCAGGTTGACTCTGGTTAGAGAAGACTGCACTTTGTGGGTGTCTTGTCTTTTCTTTTTTTCTTCCCTGCCCTGCAGGCAGCTGAGGCTTTTCTGTAGGCAAGTCTGTGGTATCTGCATGGCTAGGTACCTGCAAAAGTCTGTGAATAAAGTGTACGTGTAAAGTAAGGGCATAGAAAAATCATTTATTCCACTATACTTGTCATAATTCATGATCTATTCCTCTCATTGGACCTTAGAGCTTAGTATCAGTGATTATTTTCTTAGGTGAAAGATAGCCCCACCTAAAATATGGATCAGATCCCATGGGCACACAGTGCCAAACAGGCATCTAGCTTGCCACGCTCTCTCCCAGTTATTTTCAATGTATTACTTAAGGTGTTCTGTTTTGAACATCTCCATCTGATGGTCTCTGTCTGTGATGACTCTTGGTAATTGAATGGAATTAAAGTGGGACTTTATGGTTCTTCTTGGTCTTTTAAAATATTTTGCTGGCTTAGAAATGCATTATATTTCATGGTGACCTTACTTAACAAGTGCTACCATCTCTGTTACTGAGGCTGAAGTTTTCAGCCCAGAGCAGACATTGGCTGAGCTTCCAGGTATGAAGCTTTTATATGAAAGGGTATAAAATGCTTTAAAAATACAGCTTGCAGATTCTGTGGCTAGCACTCAGTGCTTAGGCAGCACCTTTCATTTTTCAAAGTGTTTTGCAAATATTGGTCTACAGAAGATCCTGAAACCAGTCATATTATCCCTGTTTTGCAGATGAGGAGGCAGAGATGTCGAGAACATTGACTGCCTTGAAATGGTGCAGGCCACTGCAAAGCCAGGCCAGAAACACTGCAGACTGAGCTCTCAGAGAAGGAGGTGTCCTCAACATTCTCAACATTAAAAAAGAACTAAAACCACAAAAATTCCTAGGTGACTTCCTCTGGGTAGAATTGTCAGTGGCAGAGCCAGCACTGTGCTTTCGCTTCACATGGAGCTCTGACAGCCTTGGGCTTGCATTGCCACATTACACTTTTTCTTTGCCCCTGGAAAGAGAAATGCCTTGAGCAAAGTGGTAGGCTTCATGGAATCCCCCTTTTTTTTAATAAATAGAGTAAGGCAGAGGTTGGCTCAGAGGCGTGTGATCAGTCAGTGACCAGGGCAGAAGGAGGGCACTGGCCTTGGATTGAGCTGTGTGTGCCTGGATATGGTGATACTGGAAAATAAGAATTGATGATGTGAGACTAGGATTGAGGCTTGTGTGGGTGAGAAGTTTCTGCTGAGGAAGACAAGATGGATCAAAGGATTTCCCAGCTGGGGTCTGTAGAGCATCCTCTGATGGTCTGCAGAGACTGACAGGGCATGCAGCCCCCTGCTCATTTTGGCTGCTGAGTTGGTCAGGGTATATTAATGCTCAGAGCCTTCCTAACGCTGCTCCTTTGCTGTCGGGGCTGCTGGGAATGCTGCCACAGCAATGCTCTTAGAAATACAGCAGCAGGAAGGAGGAGGTGGTCCACAAGAGAACTGTTGAAAAGTTTAAGTCTGTGTATTCTGTCGTATATTTCCCAAAGCAATCCAAGTTCCTCGAGATTACTTTGAAGTCCAGGACAGGAAGGATTTCTCTTAAGCACAGGTGATAATTATTACTAGCCTGCTGGATGCTTTATGGTTTATGTTACTGCTGAGCTCCCAGTGTGTCTGGGGGTGTGTGTATACGTGTGTGCTTGACTTTGCACAGATAGAACAGATATAAAATAGTGGCTGTTTCCATGCCCTGTCCTTGCTGGCCTGCTCGGGGTGTCTGTGCCCCTTTAAGAGGCAGGCACTTTCTGATTCATGTAGGCTGTTTTCTGGCAGATTTAGGGTCTCGCAAAAGATGCCCTTAGTCCCTTATTAAATATTCATAAGAGGGTGGGGTCACATTTTTGTGACCTGAAAAAAATCCCATTAATAAATTTGTTATCTGACACGAAAACACTTTAGGGTGGAAAGCAATCCGTATCGCATCCCGTTTAACATCAGATCACAAGTTGTCAGTAAATTGGGTCCTTTGTCTTTGCTTCTTGTGAGGTTCTTCAGCAGCATCACTAATGGGGCTATTGTCTGACAGCCCGGACTCCTGCAAATAACGGGAGGTTCTGCTGGGAATGGTGTAGGGCAGCTTCCGTCTGCTCTTGTACTTGCACTTGAAGTAACTGAAGAGTTACTCTCTGCATCAATTCTGTCTTCAGAAACTATCTGAAAACGTAAAAAAAAAAAGGTAACTGAAATAGGGGAAGAGATTTTACCAAATATTGCTGCCTGAGGCGAAGTAGTTGGACTCAACAATCTCTGTGTGATCCAACTCAGCATATGCTATGGATGGGAGCTTTTTGGGCAAGGGAAGACAGGGCTCCAGGTGAGTGGCAATCCCTGGGTTAGAGAGAGCCTGAAGTCTGGACAGGCATTTCTTGGAGCTCGCCCGCCTGAGTTTGTGAAGCTCATTCTGAGTGAGGCGTACCCCACGTTTAAGAGGTGCCCCAAACCCGAACACAGCGGATTTGGGTGCGCAGAGCTCGAGGGCTCGGCTGCCTTACATCCGTGCGGCCGTGGGTGTCCCCGGGCAGGGCTGGCAGGGGGGACATGGGCACCGCTGGTGCCCCAGGCGCGGCCGAGGCAGGAAGAGGAGATGCTCTCCCCTCCGCAGGCCGGGCGCTCTGCCGCGTTTTGGTGCAAACTCCCGTCAGAGGCACCTTGTGGTTGTTTTTTCTATTATTCTCACTGCTGTTTTCCCGATACCGAAATCCCGAGGTTGTGTGGCAGAGCTGTCGGGCAGGCAGCAGGAGGGCGACAGCCACTTTCCGCGGGAGACGAGAAAGTTGCGGGGCGGGCAGGAGGCTCTCCCGGGGCGCCGCCGAGCGCGCTGTGCCGGCGCTTTCCCCCGCCCCGCGGCCGCTCCGGGGTCCGGGGGGGGTGTCCAGCCGGCGGTGCCCGGGCGGG